>CANNZV010002507.1:0-80046 GCA_947561585.1 Caprella mutica
CCAGAAGCCTTGCCTGTGGTTCCCTATCCCCTTGACCCCCTGTCCTAAGCCTATAATCACTAACATCTTCCCATATCCTCACCATGACCTGGGTCGCGTCTGCGGTCGACCTTCCCCTTCTAAAACCTGCCTGATTTTCATCAACTAACCCTAACTCTTCTACCCACCATCTAAGCCTCTTAGAAATAACCCTAGCTAGAATCCTACTTCCCATAGCTAACAGACACACCCCCCTATAATTATCCCTATTATTCCTATCTCCCTTCTTGTGTAGAGGCACCACTAATCCCCCCTTTAAACCCTCTTCCCACCTACCTGCGCTTTCCCTAAACATAAACTGAACCATCCTAACTACCTTTTCCTTAACTTCCCTACACGCATTCCTGATATAACTTATCCTAACCCCATCTTCCCCAGGCGCAGAATCTTTGATCTCCTTGATCACCTCCTCTATCTCCTCCTCTCCCGGCTCCTCATTCATTAGTTCGTTAGCCTCTTCTGCTTGCCTGCTCCCTCTTAAATCCCTAACTCTACCTAATACCTCTTCTAAAGTTTCCCTATCTTCCTCATACCTATCCCTCGATACTGCCTCAAAATGTTCCTTAAATTCCCTATTTGTAATTGTAGTGCTAGCTGGTGCCTTCCATCCCCTAGTCCCTAAATTCCTTAAAATTCTATACATATCCCCTACTTTTCCCCTCCTACTAGCATCCTCGCACTCCCTAATCTTCTCCTCCCACCATTCCCTCTCCCATGCTCTAAGACTATTCTTTAAATTACTACGTGCTAATCGTACCCCTTGTCTAACCTCTTCTAATTCCCTATTTAACCTATCTTCTACATCTCCCCCTCTATTCCTTAACCTAGCTCTATACTCCTGCCTACCTACTACCTCATTCCTACTCTCTACCCACCTACCTATTTCCCTCCTCATTATTTCTATTTCCCCCTCTCTACCTATTGTCCATGGATTTATTACCTTCCCATCCCTCCTACCACATACCTCATCAGCTACTTCTATTAATAATTTCCTAATCTTATCCCATTCCATTTCCCCTAAGTCCCCGTCCTCCCAATCTACCTCACTAAACTTTTCTCCCGTCCTTCTACTAAACTCCCTACTCTTCCCCTCATCTCCCAACACCTCCCATTTAATGTTAGGTGCCCTTTCTCTTCTACCCCCTACCTCCCTCCATCTCTTACCCCTATACCTTATCACTAGTTTCTTTGGCCTATGGTCAGAGAAAGTATTTTCTCTGACCGTCCCTACACTCCTAACTAACCTATGCCTATCTACTCCCTTAACCATGAACCCATCTAACTCATACCACCTCCTATACACGTTACTAAACCAAGTCCCCCTATTCCTATGTGGCATGAAACTATTTACCCACGCTAACCCCTGTTCCTCACACCAATTAACTAGATCTTCCCCCGCAGTACTCCCTGGCCCTATCCCAAACTTCCCACTCACCCCCCTTCTCTGCCTATTTGACCCTACATTAGCATTAAAATCCCCTCCTATTACTAATACCTCCCCCCCGCTAGTCATACTTACCTGATTTTCTAAATCTATTCTATATCTATCCATTCCCTCTAAATCCCTACCCCAAATAGGCTGATAAGCAGCGACTAATCTAAGGCCCTGGAGGGTGACTGCTGTCACCCTCTCTCCTAACCATTTCTTCTGACCCTCCCTCTTCCAACTATCTAAAGCTTCCCCTCTAAGAATTATCCCTGACTTCCTACCGTGAACTAAAGCTATTTGGTCCCTATCATCTCCTAGCCAAATTACCCCCTCCTGGTCTGAGTTAAGCTCAGAAACCAGGACCATCTCCCATCCCCGTCTAACTATGTAATCTAAAATTCTACCTAACCTTCTCCTATTGTGATCCCTTAATGAAACTCTTTGTAAATTCCATGTGACTATTGTGGCTTCCCTCCTATTCTCCCCCCCACCCACCCCTATTCTTCCCACCCTTCTATTTCTATACCTACGACTATTTCTAACCCTTCTTCCCTCCCCACGACTTCTCCTCCCCCTGGGCATAGGTCCAGGGTTTGGATGGATCGTCCTAAGACTTACCTCTACTAGCAGCCGACAGTGTCTGCCCGACACCAGAGGTACCCCAGTGGATCGGTCACCGAAAGTGCCCTCGCCGTACAAATGTTTAGGGAGGTTGGCAGGCTGGCTAGACCGGCCTCCCTCCGTAGTCCCCCCGGGGGTGTGAGGCCTCTCCCCTCTCGGGGAATCCGCCCCACTCCTTTCCGGGTGGCCCGGTGGTCTCTTGGCCGCATCCGGAGACAACCCCGGAGCGTTCCCCCTCGCTCCACGTGGAGGCTGCCCACCAAGCGAGGCCATCTGCTTTCCTTCTTCTTCTTCTTCCTGACCAAACGCCCCCGTCAGGGGCGCGGTCCCTCCTCCGGCTCCCGACCACCGCAGCCCCTCTGGTGCCGAGCGAGGTTGGCCGCCGACTGCTCCCGCCTGCAAAAAATGCACATAACCCTCTTAGTTCTAAAACCCCTTACTGCTAATTCTACCCCTACGTCTTCCCCCCCCTCCACCCGTAACCCTACCCCTGCCCCCCCTACCCGCCCCCCCGGATCCCATACCTGCCTACAACTCCTTACATGCCTAGCATAATTTGCCCGACTAACTACCCTCCTACACTTATGGCATTCCCTCCTATTCCCATCTACTGCTACCCCCCCACCACATGTTTCCATGTGGTTCTTCCTAGCCCCCTCAGTCTCTAAGCTTACCCCACACCTATCACAACTAAACCTAACCCTATCCTCAGCTAACCTATGCATCCTTTTCTCATGCACCACTAACCCCCCCCCTAGACTTACATACCTTGTCACACCCTTCCCAGTGACACCTAAAACCCTCTACCTCTTCCCTTCTATCCTGAGCTACTACCCTATCTACCTTTTCTTCCCGTCTACCCCATTCGTACTTATGCCCCTGCTGCCTCTCCCATAGCTCCAAATGCTCCCTCCTCTCCTTCACAATCTTCTTCCACCCATCCCTATCTCCCACTAACCTCTCAACATCCGTATAGTCCACACCTGCCTCCCTAAGTAACCTCTTCCAATACAGCCCCGTCTTCCTCTTCCTACCTTTCTTTTTCCCTAATCCTTCTAGTCCCTCATACCACCCTAACACAGCTGCCTTAACCTGCCTATCGTTCCCCATCCTCATCACATGCCCTAACCTTTCTAGTACCCTCACTTCTATCTTAGTCCTAATCGATCTAATCCCTAACCTGGCCCTAACATCCCACATATTCTCCCCCCTACTTTCCATTTGCCTTAGTGGCTCCCCATTCCTATTACTCCAAACATACCTATACTTCCTATCTATCCAACTCTGTAACTTCTTTATATCCTTCCCCCACCAAACCCTAACACTACAATCAAACAATAACCCACTCTCTACACAACCCTCTAGAATCTTACCCTGCCACCTCTTACTTAGCCTAGATCCCTTTAATTGCCCCTTAACCTTAGCCCATAACCCATTTGCCCGTCTAATCCTATTCCTACTATCCTCTTCAGGTCCCATCCAAGATCCTAGCACCCTAATTCCCTCACTATCTCTATCCCCAAAAACTAAAACCTCTTCCTTATCTTCGTTATTCCTCTCCTCAAACTTACCCATAACCTCCTTAATCTTCCTTACTCCCTCTTCTAATTCTACCCCCTCACCTATAATGGTAGTGTCATCGGCAAAGAGTGACGATGTCAAGGTCAGACTCTTTGCCTCCGAGCACCCCTTTTCCCACCTACCTTCTCCCGCGAAAGACCCCCCCGGTATCCAGTGCCACTTTATTCCCACCCTTTCACCCCCTAGCTCCCTTCTAGCTTCCTCCGCCTGTCTGATCACCGCCTGGTGAAAAACGTTAAACAGAACAGGCGAAGTTGCACACCCCTCCCTCAAACCCCTAGCTGGCACCCATTTCTCACTAACCCCCTCCTTTCCCCTAACCCTATATTCCGTCGTCTCATGCAAATCCTTAATTACCCTTAAACAATTCCCACCTAACCCATACCTATCTAAAATGCCCCACAAGCAAGGCTTATTTACTCGAGGATATGCCTTCCTCAAGTCCAGAAGCCTTGCCTGTGGTTCCCTATCCCCTTGACCCCCTGTCCTAAGCCTATAATCACTAACATCTTCCCATATCCTCACCATGACCTGGGTCGCGTCTGCGGTCGACCTTCCCCTTCTAAAACCTGCCTGATTTTCATCAACTAACCCTAACTCTTCTACCCACCATCTAAGCCTCTTAGAAATAACCCTAGCTAGAATCCTACTTCCCATAGCTAACAGACACACCCCCCTATAATTATCCCTATTATTCCTATCTCCCTTCTTGTGTAGAGGCACCACTAATCCCCCCTTTAAACCCTCTTCCCACCTACCTGCGCTTTCCCTAAACATAAACTGAACCATCCTAACTACCTTTTCCTTAACTTCCCTACACGCATTCCTGATATAACTTATCCTAACCCCATCTTCCCCAGGCGCAGAATCTTTGATCTCCTTGATCACCTCCTCTATCTCCTCCTCTCCCGGCTCCTCATTCATTAGTTCGTTAGCCTCTTCTGCTTGCCTGCTCCCTCTTAAATCCCTAACTCTACCTAATACCTCTTCTAAAGTTTCCCTATCTTCCTCATACCTATCCCTCGATACTGCCTCAAAATGTTCCTTAAATTCCCTATTTGTAATTGTAGTGCTAGCTGGTGCCTTCCATCCCCTAGTCCCTAAATTCCTTAAAATTCTATACATATCCCCTACTTTTCCCCTCCTACTAGCATCCTCGCACTCCCTAATCTTCTCCTCCCACCATTCCCTCTCCCATGCTCTGAGACTATTCTTTAAATTACTACGTGCTAATCGTACCCCTTGTCTAACCTCTTCTAATTCCCTATTTAACCTATCTTCTACATCTCCCCCTCTATTCCTTAACCTAGCTCTATACTCCTGCCTACCTACTACCTCATTCCTACTCTCTACCCACCTACCTATTTCCCTCCTCATTATTTCTATTTCCCCCTCTCTACCTATTGTCCATGGATTTATTACCTTCCCATCCCTCCTACCACATACCTCATCAGCTACTTCTATTAATAATTTCCTAATCTTATCCCATTCCATTTCCCCTAAGTCCCCGTCCTCCCAATCTACCTCACTAAACTTTTCTCCCGTCCTTCTACTAAACTCCCTACTCTTCCCCTCATCTCCCAACACCTCCCATTTAATGTTAGGTGCCCTTTCTCTTCTACCCCCTACCTCCCTCCATCTCTTACCCCTATACCTTATCACTAGTTTCTTTGGCCTATGGTCAGAGAAAGTATTTTCTCTGACCGTCCCTACACTCCTAACTAACCTATGCCTATCTACTCCCTTAACCATGAACCCATCTAACTCATACCACCTCCTATACACGTTACTAAACCAAGTCCCCCTATTCCTATGTGGCATGAAACTATTTACCCACGCTAACCCCTGTTCCTCACACCAATTAACTAGATCTTCCCCCGCAGTACTCCCTGGCCCTATCCCAAACTTCCCACTCACCCCCCTTCTCTGCCTATTTGACCCTACATTAGCATTAAAATCCCCTCCTATTACTAATACCTCCCCCCCGCTAGTCATACTTACCTGATTTTCTAAATCTATTCTATATCTATCCATTCCCTCTAAATCCCTACCCCAAATAGGCTGATAAGCAGCGACTAATCTAAGGCCCTGGAGGGTGACTGCTGTCACCCTCTCTCCTAACCATTTCTTCTGACCCTCCCTCTTCCAACTATCTAAAGCTTCCCCTCTAAGAATTATCCCTGACTTCCTACCGTGAACTAAAGCTATTTGGTCCCTATCATCTCCTAGCCAAATTACCCCCTCCTGGTCTGAGTTAAGCTCAGAAACCAGGACCATCTCCCATCCCCGTCTAACTATGTAATCTAAAATTCTACCTAACCTTCTCCTATTGTGATCCCTTAATGAAACTCTTTGTAAATTCCATGTGACTATTGTGGCTTCCCTCCTATTCTCCCCCCCACCCACCCCTATTCTTCCCACCCTTCTATTTCTATACCTACGACTATTTCTAACCCTTCTTCCCTCCCCACGACTTCTCCTCCCCCTGGGCATAGGTCCAGGGTTTGGATGGATCGTCCTAAGACTTACCTCTACTAGCAGCCGACAGTGTCTGCCCGACACCAGAGGTACCCCAGTGGATCGGTCACCGAAAGTGCCCTCGCCGTACAAATGTTTAGGGAGGTTGGCAGGCTGGCTAGACCGGCCTCCCTCCGTAGTCCCCCCGGGGGTGTGAGGCCTCTCCCCTCTCGGGGAATCCGCCCCACTCCTTTCCGGGTGGCCCGGTGGTCTCTTGGCCGCATCCGGAGACAACCCCGGAGCGTTCCCCCTCGCTCCACGTGGAGGCTGCCCACCAAGCGAGGCCATCTGCTTTCCAAAGCTTATCACAACAACTTCTTCTTCATCACTGCTGTCCTTTCTAACTCTCACATCCTTGCACATTTATGCATTTGAGTCCAGGTTATTTTCCATCTTGTAACTCAGAATTTGCGAGTTTACCATATGCTGAACAGATTTAGGTAGTGTGGTACTAAATTCATCATTAAGAGTACCTCTGGTCTCATTTCTTATAAGGATATGCCTTCTTGAACAGAGTTAACATCCTATTGGCATACAACAATAAAGACTCTCCATTGCCGATCTTCACATCTTCAAATTTCTTCTTGGCCTTCCTTCTTACTTCTTCCTCTTCATCATACCATTGAAGTAATTTTTGTTTCACAGTATTGTAGCTCTCGGCAGCCTCTCGCTCATTTGCCGAAAAGATTGAAAACCTTCTAATTTTTTCTCTTCTAGATGCTTTTCTAACTCACCAATCCATAGATCTCTTCTTCCTTTAAAATTCTCCCTGCAGTAATTTTCAAATTTTTGAAGGTACTGGTCTAGTCTTGTCATCTTTGAACATTTCTAAACTAAGTACTGATCTGTTATCTAGTTTGCTCAACAAAGCTGTTAATAACTCAAGAGTCCTTTCCTTTCACTGTTTCTTGAAATACCATAGCTCCCACATCTATATCACTATCCTCTTCTTTTTTATCCTCCAATGCACTCTTCTGACTATCTTCTTTAATTACTGTTTTCACTTTAGGCTTTACCGATCTTGTGTCATCTAGGTATGCTGTAAAGTAATTGTCAATTTCATTTATGAATTCGATCATATCGATGTCCATGTCGTTCTTCTTAATCTCCATTATCTCCTCTATCATGCTCTTGGATAGCCTCCTTTTGCCTAACAGGTCCTTGTACTCTTCCTGGAATGAAGCCATTATGCACTAACGTTATTTATTATTATTTTCTTTTTCAGGTGTTTGACAACTGCCAGCTGGTGAATCAGGATACTCAGATGAATCAGATCAGAAAGTTTGGTTAGGAATATATCCTGGTCATGCCACCATTCATGTTGGGGGACGTGTCCCACAACACTTAGTCTAATTGTATTTAGTAACAGGTTTCAGAACATGGGTGCATGGGGTTTTAATGAAGTAGTTTCTGATAAGTATATGTATTGTACTAGACTTGGCAACATAACAAAGTTCAGCTTACAGACAAACCAGGTCTGTAAAGATATAGAAAAGCTAACATTACTAATCTATTTAATTACACAAATTCTACTAACATAAACATACAGTTATTAACCTACCCTGGTTACTCATGACTTCATCTTGAACACATATCTCAATCTTTAACACTTTACAAATTGACACAATGTTTTATATCTGAATCTTATGAAATAAATAATTTTACTGACACAAGACAATAACACTTCACAAGCACTGGGGTCAAGGAGGGGGGGGGGGCAGTGGCGCTGAAAAGCCAAATTCTAGAATCCCCCCAAAAATTCCAGTTCCACTGGGCGCCTAACTAACGCATGTCTTCACTGCATGAAAGCTAAATACGTACTGACATGTATGAATGATATTTTCTATGAAGTTAACTAATTTTAGTAACTAGCTAACTACAAGTTGTGTCACCTACTAAGTGACACAACAATATAATGACTATTTCTATTTCAGGTTACATATTAATAGAAATAGTTACAGGTCAGGCCTCTACAATGGAAAAGTCTACTAATAAAAATTATTATTTTTCTGTCCAACAATCTGACTGTATTTTTCTTGGTCTCAATGTCTCATATGAAAGAAGTCACTCAAAGTATTAGACACATGTATAATAGTCAGTGGTATGTTACCATTAATTTCCGGTGGATAAATTGGGAAAATGTTGGTGGATCAGCCAAATTATTGGAAATTGTTCGTGGATTTTTTCAGCTTTTTGAAAAATTCAGTTGGATTTTGTGCACCAAATACAGACTGGTGTATAGTTTTACTGCATGCACGGACACTTGGCCGATGGACACTTTGTCGGACATTTGGTCGAGTGGATATTCGGCCCAAAGACAATCTGCTGAAAGTTGATTTGACATAAATTTAGCCCAAAAACTTTTATTCGCTGTAAATTCATATTACGAACTACAGCCTCCGTTTAATTTAATTTAAATTTTATTTTGTACAAAATGCGTATCCATATTACGAACTACAAGCATATATTTCTCAACAATTTGAATTTTTTCATAATCATGGATTTCATCACAAATATAAGAGGTGGAGAAAAGCTTCTCTTCATACTTTTGAACTTGTTATCATTAGTCATTATATTATTTAAAGTTATTATATTTATCATTTGGGATAATATTACCATCTCATTTTTTTTTAAATTAAGATATTTCGGGCAAATGTCCGTTCGACAAAATATCTTTTGGCCTAGTGTCCGTCAACCGTTTTACTGTATTGGTAAACCATTGTATGTTAATGCATCAAAATGGAAGGGTGGTTGTTTCTATAAAAAATTATTTTTTAACCAACAGTATTTTTATTGAGCCTGTAGGCTATAGCTAATTTACAATCAAATTTTGTTATATTTAGCAATAAGGTACTGTAGTTAAATGTACTATTTAATGTAGCTATCAATTACCAATCAGGCAATAGAACATGCCCTGGCTAGCCATTTTTCTACTTATTTCACCCTTCGAAATTACCAATATATTGGAGATTTTGTGCATACTTTGAACATGGCTAATATAGCTATAGCTAATTTTTATTGGCTTCTTCACCTTAGTGACTGGTTATACATTTTACTTATAAGTTGTTTTAATTTTTATCTTCATAGCTACCTATTACCTATCTGATGAGCTGATGCTTTTACTTTTCTCAATTTTTTTTTTATTTATTTACATAATAGGGAAAGTTATAGATATTACCTCTCTCTACAAAGTTGCTATCAATTCAACAGTTTCTGTAAACTGCCAATGAAGATCCTCTCTAGTAATACCATGTGTAAAATCTCCCTTGTTTCAGTATTAAAATAACAATTGGTCTTTAATTTTGTCCTCCCTCCCTAATAGAATATAACTAGCACAGTCATCTGCTTTTGCTAAATACCATTTATAATTAGTTGTAATTTCTACACAATGAGTAGCCAAAAAGGAAATGCAGTGAAGAGAAGACCTCAGAAGCACAAGAACTCCATTTCTTTCAATCCCCTGCGCAATGACTCCAATCACAGATCAGCCCTCATCGCCAACACAGAGATTGTCCAAGTAAGATACTAATGAAAAGTTAATTAATTCATTTTCTAGCAGTTTGAGATCAATTAATTAATTTTCATTCATTTCAGGTTTGTGAGCAGTGTCAAGAAGTAATTCAATGGAAAATAAAGTACAAGAAGTACAAGCCTTTGACACAAGCAAAGACTTGCACAAAGTGTTCAAAGAAAGCAATAAAGGTAAATAATGGACATTTTGATATCTGAATTATTGTGATAGTTTTCATTGAATAGCTAAAAGCTGTTTCATTCTCAAATTATAATTTTAGATGACCATAAACATGAAAAACTGTTGCAATATGAGTGAGTGTATTCTGTGAGATATACATCTGGCTACTTTTTATTATTTTTCAGAATGCCTATCACATAGTTTGTGTTCCCTGCTCTCAGAAACATTCTGTTTGTGGCAAGTGTGGTAAACCTAAGGAAATAATAAAGGAAGCACCGCCTGATCAAAAGGTAAGATTATCTCTGGTTACCAAAGAAGTTTGATTTTTGTTTTAAGTGGGCTCGTAGGATTAATTTACTATCACCTCTTCATTTTCCTCTTCCATCCGTGTGTGCAGCCACTGGTGTTTGTGTTATATATATTTATGACTAATTTAGTCCTATTGTTTGGTGTGTAGGAGTAGCTCTTCTGCACCCATGGAAATTGTCACAGACTGGTAGTAGGTGACTTTGTTCATGGAGCCACTTTCTTTTCAGACTGCTTCTTCCAGTCCCTTCTCTTTAAGTTTCCTTTTGATGTTAGTGATGTGACCTTTGGTTCTGAAACAGAATTTAAACCCCCTAATAATTACTCAATCACACTGCTATTTTATTGCATAAGCAAAGAACCACGTGCATGATATTGTGTAGCTAGTAGCTACCCAACTCTTAAATTCTTTATCCACTTTAGATACATTATTTTAAAATTGTCATTGTTTTTCAAACTACATTTGGCAGTAATCATGAAAATTTTGAATAAATTTGTTGTTCCTCCATTTATTCATCTCCAACTTTAGGTTTGATTTCTGAAGGAAATCATTGCCCCTAGTTTTTTTTGTTCTAAATATCACATCTCATTTATCATCTTCAACTCTTCATTTGTTTAATAGGGGTTAGACAAAAAAATGGGAAACATCTTCCAGTACTTTGTGGAGTCCAGAATTGGGCAAACGGTGTGTGTGGAAACTGGAATATGTAGGTGCTCTGGGCTCTGCAGTGATTTTAGGACCCGTGATATTGCATTTTGTTCCAACAGTTCAACGATCTCTCAGACAGCTTCAACTTTCCGCAAGATCTGTGCTTTGTTGAGATTCATTCTCTTTGGTAGGAAGTCATTAGCTATTATTGAGATTATCTCTTGAAACGTCAAACGTCTGGCCAATTTCTATTACACTAACACCTGCCATACAAGCACCAATAATTTGACCTCTTAAAAGTCAGAAGTTTGCCATTTTTATACGGTTATAACTTAAAACAAAGATGCCAAAGTGTTGTGTTTCCATTCTGTTGTCAGCTATATTAGAAGTAGTAAGTCTCATTTCACTTTCCTTTAAATTGGTTGTAAATATTGTCTTTGTTACAGATTCAAGCTAAAGAGAGAGCAGAACTTGACACCAGAGTCAACTTCTTGCCTGTAAGAAGGAGAAGAGCTTTCCAAAGGTTAGTTTCTCTTCTAAATTATTCAATGATTTACCTATAAAACTAAGAAAAAACCACCATTATTATTGTTCATTATTTTAGAGCTCGTCCTACTCTTTATACTTTGAAGCATCTGGAATTTCATCTCACAAATTACTATCCAGTAGCTATTCACTTTGTCTCGTTTTATAAAAGTTTTGTGCAAACGTACGAAAATATGAAGTTGTTTCTTAATGAAAGGCACTCTTTGCTGAGTGTTTGGCTAGCATTGACACTAGAAACAGAGATGGACTAATTACTAAATCCCTCCAAGTTATTGGTTGCTTCTACATTTTCGGACATGCAAAAAAATAATAGCTATTATTATTTAACATTTACTTTAATTGGTGTCTATGATACCTGCAGGTGCACATTATCATATATTTTAATATGAAATATTGAAAACTACCGTTTCACACGCGCTTCTCAAGACATTGGAAGTCGTGTGCACAAAATAAATGAAAATCATTAAGCTTAAGCACTGTTGTGCTAAGCCAAATATTGTCCTTGAAGCTTTTGTCACATCTTTTCTAATCCCCCTCCCTAGGTACATGGACCAACTGAATGGGGTGAAACCTCTTAACGCTGCTGAGTTGGAGACTGAAGAGGACTTCTCTCAGTACGAAATGATGAAAGAACAGAACAAGACGAGGGAGATGTCTCACCTCGACTACATGAAAGCTGCTAACGAAAAACTAGAGGAACTCATGAAGAACTGTAAGCTACGTCACACTTTTGATGATGATGAGGATTTCAGTGATGAATTCGGTAACAGTGATGATGAGGGTGGTGAAGATGATGAATAAACATAACCTGAATGATAGCATTTTGTTTCATTATAAATTTACATTGGATTTCATTATATGTCTGAATTTTGTCGACTAAGTACTTATTCATGCAGAAATATGAAGTCCTCACCTAGCATGACTAATCAATTGGTTATATAAAGCTCCCCATGTTATTCCCAGCACATCTGGTACTTCTTTGAAATTCACCAAGAGTCTTTGTCTTTCCCCTAACCCTAAGAAATAGCTTGAACTACCTCCTCAAGTACATGGTGATTAAATAGGCTTTATATAGACAGTGACTGTACATTACTGTGATGCCTATTTGCTGCGATTTACAACTTACTGATTTACGAAACCCCTGCCTCTGATGATGTAACGAAAAAATACAAAATGGCTAACTGCCTTATGCTTTCCTCTAATTTTTTAATGGTAATTATAAATTTCTATCACAAGTGAAATCGTAGCTCAATGTAATTAAAAAAAAATTCATAATAGAGATTTCATATCACAGATATTAAACAATTCAATGCTTTTTCTGATTTCATGAAAATTGATGAAGCCAAAAAATGTTAATTTGCATTAAACAATAATAACCAGTTGGTAGTAATGTGTTATATTATAAAGAGTTATATGTATCTATAGTAGATTTGTCTTACTTTGGCGGTAAAATATAAGAAGCGAGACAATCCAGATGCATCGTACCTCAGCCACTGTGTTGAAACCACCCCAGTCCAGACTTCTTCCAAGAGAGGTTAGTGAGTAAGCTTCACAGGATAGCAAAAGGCAGCAGAATAGGAAGGATAGTTTCGAATGTAGTGGGAGTGAAAGGGAGAAGCAAGCAGAGGAGAAAATTCAGGGATGGTATGAGTGTTCGATAGCAATCTTTGACTTCTGCAGCAAATCCAAGTTGATGTGGAGTCAAGTCAGGAACTCCTTTCTTGATCCCAATCACATTGACAATCCGCAACTTTTAATAGAAAAATTCATGTAACGAGCGAAAATTGAGCTGATGATTATGATTTCTGGGTTGAAGAGATGACAGTTTTTTTTAGCTTGTTCTGGAATGAAGAGGTATTATTGAGCTGAAATTTGATAAGTTACTGTGAAACTAGAAGGTTGCGAATAGAGAAAACGCACTCAATGGTCTACTTAAATACTAATCAACAAAAACCCACATTAGTTACATGTTATATCACGACTCATACTTATTACAAAATTATTACTGTAACTTGCTTCTTAAACATTAAATTTTAAATGAAGAAAATAGCTTTAAAACATTACGTATATTGCGGTGATTGTTGTCGAAATTATTTCATGGTTTGTGATGAAAGTTCAAATTTATATATACCTAATTGTCACATTAAACAAACAGTAATTTGTTTGCACTGTGGAATGTTTCGGCAGTAGGGTAAGTTCCAAGTTATCGAATGGTTCTACATTTATTACTTTCTATTTTAAATGAAATCATGATGCATTATTTTATCCTCTATATCAAACGAAATTAGAGTTGAATAATAATAATTATTATTTCTTTTTTTTTGTCTGAAAATGTGAAACCGATTGATAACACAGAACTTGCCCTAAAATGGGCACGTTGATTAGCACTTTCAAGTGTAAATCATTTATAAGGTGAGTTATGATTTAGACCAACTCAATTTTCCAGAGAATAGAGCAATATGGTAGATAGTTCCAAAACCTCTCCTTCGTGGCTGAGAGGATGATGAAGGCCTTCCCTCTCTGAATCGCAAGAGCCATTCGCTACTGGAACCAGGTAGACTCCTTTTGATTGTTCGTTGTCCCAACAAGGCGTCTACCTATGGACTTGATTATTATATGTAGGTATATAGTTTTGTTATGAAGACTAAATGTTTCTAGTAACTCCGTCTGAATAATAATAATATAGATAGCTGTTTATATATAGTTACCGTGGTATAAACATAAAAGTGGTCTTCGTTTTCTTTCAACGTACTGTAATAACTTTGAGACACGTCTCACAATTATTTCAGCTTTTATAATAGCGATGTGTAATAAAAGTGGGACCTACCAGTGGTATATATATTATTAGTATATTAATTATTTTACTTGATTATAATTATTCACCAAACTTCAATATAAATACTTATAAGATGTCGTGTGAGCCGGTTCTTGCGCACCTTTTTCAAAATAAATCAAGTGAGAAGCCTCTAGTTGTCTAGTAGCTACTAGCTAGATCACCATAAACTATTATTGGTTTTGTCTTGTTTAGCATTATATACATAAAGAACTTCTCTTTCGGATTCTTCTTTAAGAAATAATAGTATATTTTCAATTATTTTTTTCAACAAATATCGAATTGCAAACTTGTAAGTTGTCAAGGTGTACAATCAGGTAAGTGTAGTGACATTTCTTGACTTGTATGTACCGTGATGTTAATTTAAACCTAAGGTTTACAGCTACTGTCTACCATTCTCTCCGAAATCACAGGTTAATCCTCTGACCAACTTAAAGAATCTATAGTCCTATTCAAAGGTATAATCTTATGGGTTGAGTCACTGGGTGGCGATATTACGGTTTTGATAAGCTGTTGATTTTATCTATTTACATTAAATATGTTTTGGTAATAGTTACAGTATGCTGCGTAAGGACATATTGTTTCTGCTTAGCACATACTGTAATTTAGGCGCCTTTGCGTCACAAGATCTGCAGTTTTACTATAAACGTACCAAATAGAATAGACGTATCTCATGTGTAACAGTGTGAAGATTAAAAACACTTAAACATTTTCTACCTCTTTGGATGAACGTGCATGCAAAGACGTGCGCTATTTAGTTGAATAGAATCTATGTAACTTCATGATAGAACATATGCTATTTATTCTTAGTGATTTTATCCCAATCGTATTTTCTTTGCCCGGCGAACGTGTGAAATTTTGAAGATTCTAAAATTGTTTGCAATATAAAAAAGTTCCGTCAAGAGTTTTCGCGTTTGTAGGTAAAAATGAAAATGGAAGTACCTAAGTAGGGATAGAAAATTTCTAATTTTTACTCTTCGAAAAGTAGGCTACAATAACTAGTTTGAAAGTATAGACTTGTTCAATACATGTATAATAATTATTCTAAAACACCATGAAGGACCTTGATAATGATAACTTTGATAATATAAACAGCGCACCGTCAAATAAAAACTCGTAACTTGATACTGAACTGGATCGTCGTTGGCCGTGGGTAACTCTACTTTTTACATCTAAACTACATTTTTTATTTAATGAAAAGCTATACTTATACATATAAAGCTATTCAGACATCTATAGTATGAAAATGTTTTTGTAGTCTGCAGATTGGAAAAGTTATTGTATCCTGAGTAATTGTAGGTACTATTTGTCATTAATCATCTTATCACAAACCTATATAATAAAATCAACTGTATGTATTTAATATTGCTTCATATTAAATATATCGAATACATTTAACTTCGTTTTCACTTAACACTTCTTAATAAACAAATACTGTAATACATAATTAAATATATCAACTAGTTTTTTTATTAAATTTAATATATGAATTCATTAGGTACATGCAGTGTTCTGTACAGGGTGGAATTAAAAAGACCTATTGGTTTGAATCATGTTTTTTGAGCAATAAGAACATTTTTTTGTTCTTTTTGTTTGTACATTTTTTTTTTTCAAATTATTAGATTTAATTGTATGTTACGGTGACCAGAAAAATGCCCACAAGGAAAAATACCCACAAGGAAAATTTCTCACACATTAAAATGCCCTAAACGGAAAAAACCCCACAGGTATAAAAGCCCACAAGGAAAAAAGCCCACAACTGCATAATATTTATGTAATGTTTTGATATGAAGCCATAATGTAGTTTGTTCTATCCGCTAATTTGTTTTACTGCACATTTTATAATTGTACAGTAGAACTCCTCTATAGTGAACTTCAACTAGTTCACTATAGAGTGTTTACTTTACTATAGAGAATTTGAGTAATTCATGGGAAACTTGCCTTTTATTGTGTACTACACAAAATATTTCTTTGAAATAAATTCATTATACAGGGTATTTCTTCTTTCAGGACAATAAATATCGAAAAAGTTCGCTATACAGGATTTCATTATAGATGAGTTGTACTGGTAGAACTCATTTATGGCAAAATAAGGAAAATTTGTTAACTATACAGGTTACTTCCTTACTCTTGACACTACATTCACTATACAAGATTTCATTATAGAGGAGTTTTACTGTCTATAGAAATGCACAGAAAACTGACAGTCATTTTTATAAACAAAATATGTTCACTACACAGGCTAGTTCATTACTCATGATGGTATATCTGTGGCAGAGGTATGATTTAAGTTTTACCATTACTGTGGGCTATCTTCTTTGGGGTATTTTTCCGTGTGGGCATTTTTTCTGTGGGATTTTTACTATTAATATGGGCTTTTTTCCTGTGGACATCTTTCCGGGAACCGTATGTTACAATGCTATTTTAAAACAAGTTCAATTTATTTCTATAAATAACTCCTGTTTGTTAATGTTTGGTTGAATACAAAGCACTATTTCCACTTCAATAAAATATATTTGTTAAAAACTAACTTGGTTGAAGTTTGTGGTGAAGATATAAAGAGCCTGAGGCAGTTATTCTCAAACTGTGCATCACAGAGGTTTTGCAGGTGCGTCTCATTGAATTGCTGAAACATTTGTCCAGATACGAGAAACAAATGTACATAAAAACTAAATGACGGGCACTAGTAGAGCGCAAACCTTCACCGCTGCTTATAAATGACCTTGGCCATCCAATAATCCTTGCGTTATTATGAAGAACCTTAACCTTTGACCCATTCACTCCCAAAATCTAATCAAATGGTTACAGTATAGTGAACAATAATTGTTCTGCGAAACTTCAAGCAGTTTGGTTGAATACTATTTGAGTTATAAATGACCTTGACCTTGGACATAATCACTCCCTAATTCTGATCAAATGGTTCCTGGATAATAACCAATCACTCTACAAAATATCAGACAACTTTAGTTGAATACTTTTTGAATTATGAGAATAACAAGATTACAAATAAATAAATGCCAACCAAAAAATAACCTTCTCAAATTTACGAAGATAATAAGTAATAACTATGCTATACTATTTTCTTATGAATATTCTTCATCTCGTTGCACCAATATTTTGATAGACAAAAAGTACGTTTCTTACAACTAGGCTACTATCCATTCTTATGTAAGTATAGCACACAGAAATGAATAAACCTGGAGTTAATCTTACTCCATAAAATGGAGAGGTATGTTAATCTTGTTCCTACCGAATAGGTTTTATTTTCTATATAATCAACTCAATCAAAATATATTAGCCCTATATACTTATATAGTATAGTATACTCTGTGCTGCATCAGAAGCGTCATTTTCAAATTGAGTGAACTTAAAATGCTTCAAGTCGTATCATGTGTACGCCATTTTGTTAATAAAAAGTATATTTTTTATGTAATTTAAGTTATCCACGAGGGGTTTGAACTTCCTACCCTCCGAACAATCCAATCTGTACCGTTACCTAAATACCAGTACCCTAAAAAAACATTAGGTTCCTAAAAGTGTACCTAATGATCATTAAATAAATATACAAGATAAAGTTCGTAAGTCTTCCTTGTTCTTCTAATTAATATATTAGAAAGGCGGACAGTGAAGGTTGAGTGTGAATATTTATTATATAATTAATTACGAAGCGAATTATTGATCCATATCTTTTTTGTTGAATGTACTAGGTTATTTATCCTTAGTTCTACAAATTTGAAGTATTTCTAGAGAAATTTTAATTTAGGGTAGAGGGGACCTTTAAATAACAAATACGTCAAATGACTGCACGTTGACTGCTGTTAAAAAAATAGTGAACTTTTATCCACGTACACACGGTGTAACATTTTAGGGAATTATTGTGCTAATCCGCTAATATCTTCTGTTAAAAAACTAAAAGCATCAAATGGCGACATTTGAAAAAGTGATAAAGTGTATGGTCACACATTGAATATTTTCATTCTTAGCAGGAAATGCGATCCCAGTGATTTATTTTATAGTCCTTCATGTAAAAAATATTCCACATGTTTAAAGTTCATGTGCTCATTGGAAGATAGTTAATCTTGAATATAAACTTTTAATGTGAATTTAAGAAAAAATCATTAGTTTAACTTTATATCTAATTATTTCATTAGAATTAGTCAAAGCCTGTTTTATTCACTTGGTCCCTGAGATTCAATCGGTTTGTTGTATGACTTTTCTGGTGATTGTGTAATTAATTCCCTGAAGTAGAGTACGTACCTCAATTGCATGGAAGGGGGAATACTAAAACGCGTTAACACTATCTATCATTTCGTGTATTTCAATGTTTGTGATTGTGTGTTTTGGCAGTCGAATGATTGACGATGGCGAGAACTATATCTCTGCTTTCCAAACTGTTGGAAAACTTCGAATACAATTTCAGAACTAGACTTCGTCAATTTATTGCGTGTAGTTTAACGAAGATCGGAAATAACTCTCACGAAAATTCCGGTTTGAAAAATGCATCGTACTGCCATGCACCCGTCTTTCAAAGTGGCTACTAAGGTCATTCCTATACGCAACAGCAACTTTTATTGTTATTTTAAACTTTGCAAAGCAACTTTTAAACTTTGTTTCATTTTTACATTATTCTTTCTGCAAATTGGGTCTCAGTTTTTTCAATTTAATGTTGAAAACTAGCCGTTAAATTAGAGTCCTGTTCTATCCGTCGGTACAAAGATATAATAATATCATTGGTGTTCTGGACATTTCTGGGGGTAGCATGCATAATTCTTGTTAAAATTTTCTAACTAACTACCTAAAACGTAAAGTTGTTGTGTCTGCTAATTATTCTCATGAAAAAGAATATAATGGGAATTATATTGTAAAATAAAAAAATTGATACGTTATCCATAATTCACAACTTACTACCTAAGTACGACTACAACATGACTGACTGTCACTCTGGTTGATCTGTTAGTTTTGATATTTAATTTGAAAAGAAAGATATAATTTTCCGAATGAATATTGCAAATAATATTCAATTTTAAAATTTCCTTCACATGTATTATGTAATTAATACGAAGGGGTGGTGCATAGCAATGGCTTTAGTACTCACTTTGAAACACAGGTGGCAGCACGATGCATTTTTTATATCAGAATTTCCGAGAGTAGTGTATCTATAATGTATATGTTCAGCGCCATTTGCCTGTTTGCACAATCTCGAGAATGCCATGTGTGTTTTAGGATTATTGAAAATGAGCGACAATCTCAAAAGTCAAGAGTGTACACGGCAGGTAAAGGGTATGAAGCAGGACCAACAGTGATGGAGTAGATAATAAATTATTTATGCATTTAATTGGTCCATTTCATCAAAATATGATAGTTAAAGCTATACATAATAACTTGGTAATATATTGGTTATTTAGCTTGAGTTAATTACTTAAGTAAAGAAAACTTGAACAAAACTGGTATTCTAATTTTACGGAGATATCAAACATTCTACCAAACGTTTGGAATTAACCTCATTTGTTTTCCCTTTGTTTTCGATGAAAAATATCGTGTTTTGAATTAAATAAAAAATTAAGTAAAGTTATCCATAAAATTGTATGCTATTACATGCGAGAAGAAGCTGCGCGTTCTCGAGAGTGTGCAGTATATGTAAATTGCGTGGAACACTCGCACTTCTTGTGGTTAAAAAGGTTCAGAAAAAGGTTGATAGTGTTGATGCAGCTTAATAGGCTTTTATTATCATGGAGAGGTAGTAGTGATGACGAGTGAAACATTTCTGATAAATATTTAAGTCCTCTTAAATATTTAAGAGGACTTAAATACCCTCTTTCTAGCTGCCCTTATTTTTCCCTCAATTAAAGCCTCTATTCTCTGAAACAAAACTTTTAAATTTGATCAATAATTTGATAATAAATATCTAGAACAAATCGTAGGACATATAATCCATCGTGCACGGACATTTCGTCCACGGACATTTCGTCCAACGGACATTTCGTCCAACGGACATTTCGTCCACGGACAATTCGTCCACGAATTGCTTTATTTTGTATTATATATTATATTATTATATTCTGCAATATAAAAGTATTTAACACCCTTATTCGATGGTAAATAAAAATGTAAGGTATTTGCCTAAATTCTTATTGCAATCTTTTTATCCTGTTTGCCGGCATCAGTAAAATAATAAAAATGATTTTTTTCAATGATATACAGGCAGGCCCCGCATTTATTACACCCGAGTCTTATAAAATCTGTAATAATTACCTGGCATGTATCGATGTTATTACAGTACGTAAACATAGAAAACGGAGACATTTTTTGTTGTGTTTATTTCACGGTAACTACAATAATCCTCAATAGTAGTATTCAGATTAAGTAATTAGATGCAATATTGGTTCAGAAATTAGTATTTTCTTACATAATATTTTTAACAGTGATTACCTGTATATATAATATACTACTAAAAAAAGATATAAAAAATTGGCTAGATATTGATACTTTTTAGTGTTACGTTTAATTATTTAAATAACGTAAACACGTCCATGTTATTGGACTGTTTCATATTTTCGGACGTAAACTTAAATAATAATAATAATTATTTACTTCTATTGTAATTACTTTAATTCCTAAGTATTCACTCATTTATTATTGTTAGGGCCCTGTTATTTCAGTTCTATATTTTAGATACTCATAATTCATTAATTAATGCAAAATATTTAACGAGGTAAATAACTAAAAATACAGTCAACCCGTTTAGCATATTTAATTTTGTAACTGTAATCGATAGGTAAACATTTTTACGTGTTAATTAATTCATATACAGCTTAAGTCACTATTATATTATTGTATATTTACACCTGCCTATTAATGTAATAGTGAAAAATAATATAAAATATATTCCATGAACACTTTAAAATACAAAATAAAGCCATTCGTGGACGAAATGTCCTAGACCCATAATTCATATATTGTTCTAGTACTTAACTACAATGGCAGTTTATTATAATCAAATGGAATATATCAATTATAGAATTGAACAGAGCACATGCATGCTAGCAAAAAGTGCGATTGATGACACTGAAGCCACACCACAAAAACATAAGAAAGTTTCTACTTCAGTGATAGTCTCGTAGAACACTTTGGCAATGGAGAAAATAAAAACTAGTAAGAAGTGTGCGTACTGTAGCATTTGCGTCCTATAGATTAACTCTACTTCTATAATTCCAATGTAGATTGATACAAATGAATTAATTAAAGAAATTATTAGCATTTAAAAGTTACTAACTCTAGTTATTGCTTGGAGAATTCATTCTTGTGAAATATGAGGGTAGTTTAGTATCGGCAGGAGTGGAAGTGTGAACATTCTTATAGAGTATAATGAGCTGCATTTTAATCAAATTGAGACAATAACTGTACTCGAGACAGATGTCAATGATTGAAAATAATTATTAATATAAAGTAAACTTAATCTTCTTTAAATTAAACTAAGTATCTTCTTACCCAGCCATGCGTTGCCAAAGGTACAATAATATTCTACTTCTTTCCATGAAGGGCCGTACATACGTAGGGTTTTTTTAAGTTTTTCCACCAGACTTATTGCTAAGCTCCTCCTACTTTTTCCACGAGAATATAAGAAAAAACAATAGAATTATTATTTATTTTAGTTGGTATCCATGATACCTGCAGGTTTCATGGATACCAACTGAAATAAGTAATAATAAATAGTTTTTTCTTATATTCTCGTGGAAAAGGTAGGAGGAGCTTAGCAAAAAGTCTGGTAGAAAGACTTAAAAAAAACCTACGTATGTACGTCCCTTCAGAGTGGGAAACAAAAGCGCAAATGTTTTCAGTCGCAGAAACACCTTTCGCAAGAAATCGATGGATACAAAGGACTTTTGTGAAGCAGTCAAACTGATTGGGTGACCAAGTAGACAAAATAGTTGAAATGAATGCAACAAAGCTACATCAGAAAGCAGTCACTTACCTAGGAATGTGACGTAAAGGGACACAAGCATCGCAAGTAGGCTGCACTCGCGGATGGAAGAGGAAAATGAAGAGGTGATAGTAAATGAAGCCTATACGAGCCTAAGCAACTAAAAATTTAAGACCTCCTAGTTGAAGAGCATACCTACACCCACGGATGGAAGAGGAAAATGAAGAGGTGATAGTAAATGAAGCCTACGAGCCCAAACAACTAAAAAATCTAAGACCTCCTAGTTGAAGAGCATAACCCTAGCGCAGTAGTTCTTAACTCTAATTGAGGTACCGAATCCCATAAGTTGCATGTGTTCATTGAAATATTCGTAGTTAGAAACAAAATAAGTTTTTAGTTTTCTTCAAAATACTGTATGTACTATACAGGGTGTCCCAGAAAAAAGTGTACCCAGTTTTGAATTATTATAACTACTGAAATGTTGGAGATATTTTGGTTTAAATGTTTCGTGTGCCAAGCATTAATCTTTTGATGGTGAAAATTTAATTCGTTTCCATCCAACAATACTCTTACGCTAATTATAATTTTAGGGTCTAGGAAAAAAATCCCTGGAGGAAAGTATCCCCTGGTGGAAAAAATCCCATGAGGAACAAATACCCAGGAAAGTATCAAACGAAGAAAGAATATCCCCACGTCAAAAATAGAATGTGTTATAAATATTTTATCCATATTTTCCCTTATATACCTACAAAAAGAGAAAAAGACAATATCAGAAATATAAGCATTTACTTATAGTATCAATTACAACAGTTTGAATAAACAAATATAAAGTGTTTAGACTGTAGCTAACTAACGTCACGTAAAATCTGAAAATTGTAAATACACTATACAAAACTAAAATTGTATGTTATGGCATTAATATACTATATTACAGAACTACATTAGTCATATTTTTCGACAACATTGCGTAGTCTAATAATTTTTATTTATTATTTGCGATTTTTCAGAGTAGTGTTACCAGCACTAAGTTGCTCTAAGCGAAACTCCTGAAATGATTGTTTCATTACAAATGTTACGTGCATACATGCACGTAACATTTGTATACATATATTATATTATATATACATAGAAAAGAGAGAAACTAGTTAACTATTGAACTATAGACTGGTGGTAAATGATTAAAACTAGTGATATATAACTATCAATAGACAAATAAGGCACAGAAATGTTCAAATGATGTCATTCAGTAAATATGTATTACCACTTGAATAAACGATGCAGCAATAAACTGATTTTAACAAAAAAGTATTGAACAGAAACAGATGCGGAAAAAATTTCGTATGATATTATATCCAAAATTTAACTTATTTAAATATTACCTCTTTTTTATCTTCTACACTCTAACGAGTCCACTTCTACAGTGACTATACATCTCATAAATTTGATGTTTCTTATTAGGCATTTAGCTTGAGACTGATGGTCAAGGATTAAAACTAGGGATACTAGGGATAACTATCAATAGACAAATAGGGTGCAGAGATGTTCTCTGTTTTATTTCCGACAGGGGATTTTTTCATCAGGGGGATTTTTTCCGGATACCGTAATTTTAGTAAATGCTACTAAAAGTATAGTTGCGTAGTGTGTAAAATAATAAGCGCGTGAATTTCAACTCCAAAAGTCCTATACCTATTTTCTACGTATCTATAATATCACTATATCAGTTGTGTGAATGAAATGACATGTTTTGGTTTGTAATATTTATTGCTAAATAAACAAATATACCCAAGCATGAATTAAAATACATCCTTATAAGATGCAAAAAAGGCATAAACTGCTTGAAGCGGACTTTCCCCATCGTAAACAACCGCTGAGTGGCTCGTCCGTAAACCGTTTCTTTTCTTTTTAGAGAATATTGTGATTGGTGTCAAGGCAGCATTTTTCTTCAATGGTTAAATAGCCACAACATCAGAAATTAGGTACCGTTAAACAATCCTCTTGATTTCAATTTCGATATAAACATTTGTCGAGCTAAAATTTCTTTGTTGATTTGAATTTGTGGAAACGCCTCTAATACTGGACCGTTTTTACGACAACAATCTCAATTTTTAAGAGTTAAATATCTAGATATGATTAACGGAAGAATAATCCCTGCACTGCACGGAATTTAGGGCAATAATTGTCTCAATAGACTTTGGTGGTTTCAAGACTATACAGTATACAGTACATCGCAAAAGAAAGGTTGAGAGAAATTTTGACCGTTACGTCATGAACCTTATTCATGATACTGTGTTGCCTCTAAGATCACCGGACTGAACACCATGCGATTTCTTTGTATGGTGGTACATAAAGAATAGAGTAATAGCTACTGCACATGAAACTATAAACACATTGCGAGGTGTCTCTGGTGAAGTGAATTTACAAAAAGCTAACCACTGTTGTTAAAAAGGTGATGCGATCATTGAGATCGAGAGCTCAGTTGCGTTTGGAACAAAATGGAAGACAAGTAGAAAGAAGAGCTGCTGTGAATCTTGTTGTGAAATTCATATTTAATACACATTTGATAGGAATGTATTATTAGTGTAATTAAATAAATGTTCTCTCTCATAAAATTCGCGCGCTTTTCACACACTGCACAGCCATATTTTTGGTAGCATTTCCTATTATTAGTAGTATAAGATTGTATTTTGAAGAAAACGAATTAAATTTTCATCATCAAAATATTAATGCTTGTCACACAAAAGTGTGTCAAAATTAGAATATCTCCAATACTTCAGTAGTTAAAATAATTCAAAAGACACCCTGTACAATGTGTACATGTACTATATGTACTACCAACCTGTCCCATCCATTATTAGTATACAAATCACTGTGTTAAAATAATAAAATGTATAAATTTCACATAGAAAATAACATTAACTGCAAATTAATGTGCCTGTCAGAGACAATTTACCCAATTATTGGATTGGGGTGAATTTTACCCGGTAAGTCAAACCACTGAACCCTGCAGTTGATTCACTGTCGTAGTGCTATCATCTGAAACTGCGATGAAAATATTGTACATATAATTTAGATCCATATCAAAATTATAACGGTTAGGAGCTCAGTTATACGAAAAAGAAGTTACAACAGTACAAAAAATATGAATAGTGGTAATTTTATAGGATCTTTTCGATGATCTATAAATCTTAAGTAATATCTCTATTTACCGATGATTTAATCCCATTAAGTAACATAGTGTGAATATATAGGATAGAATAGTCTGTCATTATGTTAAGTGTGGAGAGAGACTTTATATTTGTGAATGAAATTATCAAAGTTTTTGATATTCTTTGTGTGGTAGTGTGTCATACATTATATTTTCTTCGCATTTTGAAACTGAAATCCAATAATGTTATAACTCTTCATCCTTACACACTTCATGTTGAGACGCTCTATCTTCTTCTTCTGATGCTTGTTACCAGCAAAGTGGCCCACTAGCCTTCATCTACTCAGCCTGAGGATATGTCTGAACTATAACGTAACCTTAAACTAATAACAACTTACTATTATTGTGGTAACTGTGGTAGATAAATAAATAGTGTAGAGATAAATAACAATACTATAAATTATAGGAATTAATGAGGTGATGGTAAAAAAAACATATAGTAGTGTTAGGGGTATGCTGTATCACTGTGCTGGGGTTATGCTGTATCACTGTGCTGGGGTTATGCTGTATCACTGTGCTGGGGTTATGCTGTATCACTGTGCTGGGGTTATGCTGTATCACTGTGCTGGGGTTATGCTGTATCACTGTGCTGGGGTTATGCTGTATCACTGTGTTATGGGTATGCTATATCTCTGTGCTGGGGTTATGCTGTATGTCAATACATAATTTTCAAAATTTAGATTCGCCTAGGGTGACCAAATGGATGGATGAAATAAAGGCAAATTATATATCCTAAACTTTTAATTTAAGAAAAATTGTTAATTATAAAAGATGACTAATTTTATAAGTTGAAGATTATTAAATTAGGATCTGTATTTTTGTCCATAGTAACCGAAAATCAAAACAGTTTTTTGTAGAAACTAATACTTTTAGAGATATGAGGGTTTGAGTGTTTTGGATTGAATTTAGGACTAATTAATCTTTAAAGACAACAAATTTTTAGTAAGTTAATAGATGAGATAGGACTGCCTCATACAGAGGATTGCATTCTAGTTGCTTCACAGTGTAGCTAGTTTCAGGCAAACACCCTACACAATACTCAACTCCAGAGGTTTGGTGTGAATAACTGCCGTCAGAAGAGCAGTGAAAATGTTTCTACTTCAAGTGACATTAGACTCGTCTAGCCATAGGATGGGAATAGCGCTGTAGTACGAACTAGTGTCTCAGGTTAGTGCGTGACTCAGCAGTGGTGCTGAAAAAGAATTACACAAGTAAGTGAACTGCGTTAAACCTCACCGAGAGACAAATAAATGGGGCAGAATAACAAGTTTATAATAAATTTAAAGTACTATGAAAGTATAATACATCAAGATTAATTATCACAATTATCAAGATTAATCATTACAATAATCAAATCAATAAATACAAGCTGAATACAAAAATTTTAATACTGAACAGAGAAAGGAAAATTTTAACTTACCGAAAGGACCCAAAATTCTCCACCATCAACAGCATCGACTGAACAAATCAAAGTTCAAATCGTTACTGGTGATAACTTCTGTACCTTTCAATATGAAATAAGAACTAATTGGCAACTCAAAATATTGCCAAAATTTGAAGAAATGAATTTAACAACTAAAAAATGAAATAGCAAATAAGTGAAGAAAACTAAACAATAGAAATAGCATTCTTGCCCTGACAACAGTGCTAGGGGTATGCTGTATCACAGTGCTAGGGGTATGCTGTATCACAGTGCTAGGGGTATGCTGTATCACAGTGCTAGGGGTATGCTGTATCACAGTGTTAGGGGTATGCTGTATCACAGTGCTAGGGGTATGCTGTATCACAGTGCTAGGGGTATGCTGTATCACAGTGTTAGGGGTATGCTGTATCACAGTGCTAGGGGTATGCTGTATCACAGTGCTAGGGGTATGCTGTATCACAGTGCTAGGGGTATGCTGTATCACAGTGCTAGGGGTATGCTGTATCACAGTGTTAGGGGTATGCTGTATCACAGTACTAGGGGTATACTGTATCACAGTGCTAGGGGTATGCTGTATCACAGTGCTAGGGGTATGCTGTATCACAGTGCTAGGGGTATGCTGTATCACAGTGCTAGGGGTATGCTGTATCACAGTGCTAGAGGTATGCTGTATCACAGTGCTAGGGGTATGCTGTATCACAGTGCTAGGGGTATGCTGTATCACAGTGCTAGGGGTATGCTGTATCACAGTGCTAGGGGTATGCTGTATCACAGTGTTAGGGGTATGCTGTATCACAGTACTAGGGGTATGCTGTATCACAGTGCTAGGGGTATGCTGTATCACAGTACTAGGGGTATGCTGTATCACAGTGCTAGGGGTATGCTGTATCACAGTGTTAGGGGTATGCTGTATCACAGTGCTAGGGGTATGCTGTATCACTGTGCTAGGGGTATGCTGTATCACAGTGTTAGGGGTATGCTGTATCACAGTGCTAGGGGTATGCTGTATCACAGTGCTAGGGGTATGCTGTATCAAAGTGTTAGGGGTATGTTGTATCACAGTGTTAGGGGTATGCTGTATCACAGTGCTAGGGGTATGCTGTATCACAGTGCTAGGGGTATGCTGTATCACAGTGCTAGGGGTATGCTGTATTACAGTGCTAGGGGTATGCTGTATCACAGTGCTAGGGGTATGCTGTATCACAGTGCTAGGGGTATGCTGTATCACAGTGCTAGGGGTATGCTGTATCACAGTGCTAGGGGTATGCTGTATCACAGTGCTAGGGGTATGCTGTATCACAGTGCTAGGGGTATGCTGTATCAGTACATGCATCATATAGGTAAAATAATCTTTCTTTTCACTAGCTTTTAATTAACTAAGTATTACCATTTCACATAATGACGATTTTATGTTGTTTTTACTCATTAATTAGTTTTTAAGGTGAATAGCGTGCAAAAAATACTACCTAATTATTATTTATGTTAGGGCTGGTGTAATCGATTCATTTATATTCTGAACTATACAATGAGAGTAAGAAATTGTTTGTAAGTAACAGTAAGAACATCGGTAATGTGTTCCGCGTTAAAAAATAGTGAAGACTATTGAGACGCTATTGGTAAACTAACAGCGCTATTGAGATGCTATTGATAAACTAACAGCGCTATTGAGACACTATTGGTAAACTAACAGCGCTATTGAGACGCTATTGGTAAATTAACAGCGCTATTGAGACGCTATTGGTAAACTAACAGTGCTATTGAGACGCTATTGGTAAACTAACAGCGCTAGTGAGACGCTATTGGTAAACTAACAGCGCTAGTGAGACGCTATTGGTAAATCAACAGCGCTATTGAGACGCTATTGGTAAATTAACAGCGCTATTGAGACGCTATTGGTAAACTAACAGTGCTATTGAGACGCTATTGGTAAACTAACAGCGCTTTTGAGACGCTATTGGTAAACTAACAGCGCTTTTGAGACGCTATTGGTAAACTAACAGCGCTATTGAGACGCTAATGGTAAACTAACAGCGCTAGTGAGACGCTATTGGTAAACTAACAGTGCTATTGAGACGCTATTGGTAAACTAACAGCGCTATTGAGACGCTATTGGTAAACTTACAGCGCTTTTGAGACGCTATTGGTAAACTAACAGCGCTATTGAGACGCTATTGATAAACTAACAGCGCTATTGAGACACTATTGGTAAACTAACAGCGCTATTGAGACGCTATTGGTAAACTAAACGTGCTATTGAGACGCTATTGGTAAACTAACAGCGCTATTGAGACGCTATTGGTAAACTAACAGCGCTTTTGAGACGCTATTGGTAAACTAACAGCGCTATTGAGACGCTAATGGTAAACTAACAGCGCTATTGAGACGCTATTGGTAAACTAACAGTGCTTTTGAGACGCTATTGGTAAACTAACAGCGCTTTTGAGACGCTATTGGTAAACTAACAGCGCTATTGAGACGCTATTGGTAAACTAACAGTGCTATTGAGACGCTATTGGTAAACTAACAGCGCTTTTGAGACGCTAATGGTAAACTAACAGCGCTATTGAGACGCTATTGGTAAACTAACAGCGCTTTTGAGACGCTATTGGTAAACTAACAGCGCTATTGAGACGCTAATGGTAAACTAACAGCGCTAGTGAGACACTATTGGTAAACTAACAGCGCTATTGAGACGCTATTGGTAAACTAAAGCGCTATTGAGACGCTATTGGTAAACTAACAGCGCTATTGAGACGCTATTGGTAAACTAACAGTGCTAGTGAGACGCTATTGGTAAACTAACAGCGCTATTGAGACGCTATTGGTAAACTAAAGCGCTATTGAGACGCTATTGGTAAACTAACAGCGCTATCGAGACGCTATTGGTAAACTAACAGTGCTATTGAGACGCTATTGGTAAACTAATAGCGCTAGTGAGACACTATTGGTAAACTAACAGCGCTATTGAGACACTATTGGTAAACTAACAGCGCTATTGAGACGCTATTGGTAAACTAACAGCGCTAGTGAGACACTATTGGTAAACTAACAGCGCTATCGAGACGCTATTGGTAAACTAACAGTGCTATTGAGACGCTATTGGTAAACTAATAGCGCTAGTGAGACACTATTGGTAAACTAACAGCGCTATTGAGACGCTATTGGTAAACTAACAGCGCTAGTGAGACACTATTGGTAACTGACAGCCTTTAAATAATAACATTAAAATTCATGCCCGAACTGTAGTGCTCCCCTCATCCAGTACTTCCCTCTACTAGTGCTCCCCTCTACTAGTGCTCCCCTCTACTAGTGCTCCCTTCTACCAGTGCTCCCATTTACAAATGCTTCCCTCTACTAGTGCTGCTATCTACTAGTGCTCCCCTGTACCAGTGCTCCCCTCTACCAGTGTTCCCCTCTAACAAAGGTAGCTTCTAATAACTTCTTACCAAAGGTAGCTTCTATTAACTTCTTACCAAAGGTAGCTTCTACTAATTTCTAACCAAAGGTAGCTTCTACTAACTTCTAACCAAAGGTAGCTTCTAATAACTTCTAACCAAAGGTAGTTTCTACTAACTTCTAACCAAAGGTAGCTTCTACTAACTTCTTACCAAAGGTAGCTTCTAATAACTTCTTACCAAAGGTAGCTTCTATTAACTTCTTACCAAAGGTAGCTTCTACTAATTTCTAACCAAAGGTAGCTTCTACTAACTTCTAACCAAAGGTAGCTTCTAATAACTTCTAACCAAAGGTAGTTTCTACTAACTTCTAACCAAAGGTAGCTTCTACTAACTTCTAACCAAAGGTAGCTTCTACTAACTTCTAACCAAAGGTAGCTTCTATTAACTTCTAACCAAAGGTAGCTTCTACTAACTTCTAACCAAAGGTAGCTTCTATTAACTTCTAACCAAAGGTAGCTTCTATTAACTTCTAACCAAAGGTAGCTTCTATTAACTTCTAACCAAAGGTAGCTTCTACTAACTTCTAACCAAAGGTAGCTTCTAATAACTTCTAACCAAAGGTAGCTTCTACTAACTTCTAACCAAAGGTAGCTTCTAATAACTTCTAACCAAAGGTAGCTTTTACTAACTTCTAACCAAAGGTAGCTTCTACTAACTTCTAACCAAAGGTAGCTTCTACTAACTTCTAACCAAAGGTAGCTTCTATTAACTTCTTACCAAAGGTAGCTTCTATTAACTTCTAACCAAAGGTAGCTTCTACTAACTTCTAACCAAAGGTAGCTTCTACTAACTTCTAACCAAAGGTAGCTTCTTTTAACTTCTTACCAAAGGTAGCTTCTATTAACTTCTAACCAAAGGTAGCTTCTACTAACTTCTAACCAAAGGTAGCTTCTATTACCTTCTAACCAAAGGTAGCTTCTATTAACTTCTTACCAAAGGTAGCTTCTACTAACTTCTTACCAAAGGTAGCTTCTATTCACTTCTAACCAAAGGTAGCTTCTATTAACTTCTTACCAAAGGTAGCTTCTACTAACTTCTTACCAAAGGTAGCTTCTACTAACTTCTTACCAAAGGTAGCTTCTACTAACTTCTAACTAAAGGTAGCTTCTATTAACTTCTTACCAAAGGTAGCTTCTATTAACTTCTAACCAAAGGTAGCTTCTACTAACTTCTTACCAAAGGTAGCTTCTATTAACTTCTAACCAAAGGTAGCTTCTATTAACTTCTTACCAAAGGTAGCTTCTACTAACTTCTTACCAAAGGTAGCTTCTACTAACTTCTTACCAAAGGTAGCTTCTATTAACTTCTAACCAAAGGTAGCTTCTATTAACTTCTTACCAAAGGTAGCTTCTACTAACTTCTAACCAAAGGTAGCTTCTATTAACTTCTAACCAAAGGTAGCTTCTACTAACTTCTTACCAAAGGTAGCTTCTACTAACTTCTAACCAAAGGTAGCTTCTATTAACTTCTAACCAAAGGTAGCTTCTACTAATTTCTAACCAAAGGTAGCTTCTACTAACTTCTAACCAAAGGTAGCTTCTACTAATTTCTAACCAAAGGTAGCTTCTAATAACTTCTAACCAAAGGTAGCTTCTACTAACTTCTTACCAAAGGTAGCTTCTACTAACTTCTAACCAAAGGTAGCTTCTATTAACTTCTAACCAAAGGTAGCTTCTACTAATTTCTAACCAAAGGTAGCTTCTACTAACTTCTAACCAAAGGTAGCTTCTACTAATTTCTAACCAAAGGTAGCTTCTAATAACTTCTAACCAAAGGTAGCTTCTACTAACTTCTAACCAAAGGTAGCTTCTATTAACTTCTAACCAAAGGTAGCTTCTAATAACTTCTAACCAAAGGTAGCTTCTACTAACTTCTAACCAAAGGTAGCTTCTAATAACTTCTAACCAAAGGTAGCTTCTACTAACTTCTAACCAAAGGTAGCTTCTAATAACTTCTAACCAAAGGTAGCTTCTACTAACTTCTAACCAAAGGTAGCTTCTAATAACTTCTAACCAAAGGTAGCTTCTACTAATTTCTAACCAAAGGTAGCTTCTAATAACTTCTAACCAAAGGTAGTTTCTACTAACTTCTAACCAAAGGTAGTTTCTACTAACTTCTAACCAAAGGTAGCTTCTAATAACTTCTAACCAAAGGTAGCTTCTACTAACTTCTAACCAAAGGTAGCTTCTAATAACTTCTAACCAAAGGTAGCTTCTACTAACTTCTAACCAAAGGTAGCTTCTAATAACTTCTAACCAAAGGTAGTTTCTACTAACTTCTAACCAAAGGTAGCTTCTAATAACTTCTAACCAAAGGTAGCTTCTACTAACTTCTAACCAAAGGTAGCTTCTACTAACTTCTAACCAAAGGTAGCTTCTATTAACTTCTAACCAAAGGTAGCTTCTACTAACTTCTAACCAAAGGTAGCTTCTAATAACTTCTAACCAAAGGTAGCTTTTACTAACTTCTAACCAAAGGTAGCTTCTACTAACTTCTAACCAAAGGTAGCTTCTAATAACTTCTAACCAAAGGTAGCTTCTACTAACTTCTAACCAAAGGTAGCTTCTATTAACTTCTAACCAAAGGTAGCTTCTATTAACTTCTAACCAAAGGTAGCTTCTATTAACTTCTAACCAAAGGTAGCTTCTACTAACTTCTAACCAAAGGTAGCTTCTATTAACTTCTAACCAAAGGTAGCTTCTACTAACTTCTAACTAAAGGTAGCTTCTATTAACTTCTAACCAAAGGTAGCTTCTACTAACTTCTAACCAAAGGTAGCTTCTACTAACTTCTAACCAAAGGTAGCTTCTATTAACTTCTAACCAAAGGTAGCTTCTATTAACTTCTTACCAAAGGTAGCTTCTATTAACTTCTAACCAAAGGTAGCTTCTATTCACTTCTAACCAAAGGTAGCTTCTATTAACTTCTAACTAAAGGTAGCTTCTATTAACTTCTTACCAAAGGTAGCTTCTACTAACTTCTAACCAAAGGTAGCTTCTATTAACTTCTAACCAAAGGTAGCTTCTATTAACTTCTTACCAAAGGTAGCTTCTACTAACTTCTTACCAAAGGTAGCTTCTACTAACTTCTTACCAAAGGTAGCTTCTATTAACTTCTAACTAAAGGTAGCTTCTATTAACTTCTTACCAAAGGTAGCTTCTATTAACTTCTTACCAAAGGTAGCTTCTACTAACTTCTTACCAAAGGTAGCTTCTATTAACTTCTAACCAAAGGTAGCTTCTATTAACTTCTTACCAAAGGTAGCTTCTACTAACTTCTTACCAAAGGTAGCTTCTACTAACTTCTTACCAAAGGTAGCTTCTATTAACTTCTAACCAAAGGTAGCTTCTACTAACTTCTTACCAAAGGTAGCTTCTATTAACTTCTTACCAAAGGTAGCTTCTATTAACTTCTAACCAAAGGTAGCTTCTACTAACTTCTAACCAAAGGTAGCTTCTACTAACTTCTAACCAAAGGTAGCTTCTATTAACTTCTAACCAAAGGTAGCTTCTATTAACTTCTTACCAAAGGTAGCTTCTACTAACTTCTTACCAAAGGTAGCTTCTATTAACTTCTTACCAAAAGTAGCTTCTACTAACTTCTAACCAAAGGTAGCTTCTAATAACTTCTAACCAAAGGTAGCTTCTACTAACTTCTAACCAAAGGTAGCTTCTATTAACTTCTAACCAAAGGTAGCTTCTATTAACTTCTAACCAAAGGTAGCTTCTATTAACTTCTAACTAAAGGTAGCTTCTACTAACTTCTAACCAAAGGTAGCTTCTACTAACTTCTAACCAAAGGTAGCTTCTACTAACTTCTTACCAAAGGTAGCTTCTATTAACTTCTAACCAAAGGTAGCTTCTACTAACTTCTAACCAAAGGTAGCTTCTACTAACTTCTAACCAAAGGTAGCTTCTATTAACTTCTAACCAAAGGTAGCTTCTATTAACTTCTTACCAAAGGTAGCTTCTACTAACTTCTTACCAAAGGTAGCTTCTATTCACTTCTAACCAAAGGTAGCTTCTATTAACTTCTAACTAAAGGTAGCTTCTACTAACTTCTAACCAAAGGTAGCTTCTACTAACTTCTAACCAAAGGTAGCTTCTACTAACTTCTTACCAAAGGTAGCTTCTATTAACTTCTAACCAAAGGTAGCTTCTATTAACTTCTTACCAAAGGTAGCTTCTACTAACTTCTTACCAAAGGTAGCTTCTATTAACTTCTAACTAAAGGTAGCTTCTATTAACTTCTAACCAAAGGTAGCTTCTATTAACTTCTTACCAAAGGTAGCTTCTACTAACTTCTTACCAAAGGTAGCTTCTATTAACTTCTAACCAAAGGTAGCTTCTACTAACTTCTTACCAAAGGTAGCTTCTACTAACTTCTTACCAAAGGTAGCTTCTATTAACTTCTAACCAAAGGTAGCTTCTATTAACTTCTTACCAAAGGTAGCTTCTACTAACTTCTTACCAAAGGTAGCTTCTATTAACTTCTTACCAAAGGTAGCTTCTACTAACTTCTTACCAAAGGTAGCTTCTATTAACTTCTTACCAAAGGTAGCTTCTACTAACTTCTTACCAAAGGTAGCTTCTACTAACTTCTTACCAAAGGTAGCTTCTATTAACTTCTAACCAAAGGTAGCTTCTACTAACTTCTTACCAAAGGTAGCTTCTATTAACTTCTTACCAAAGGTAGCTTCTACTAACTTCTTACCAAAGGTAGCTTCTATTAACTTCTTACCAAAGGTAGCTTCTACTAACTTCTTACCAAAGGTAGCTTCTACTAACTTCTTACCAAAGGTAGCTTCTATTAACTTCTAACCAAAGGTAGCTTCTACTAACTTCTAACCAGAGGTAGCTTCTATTAACTTCTAATACGAATAGCTACCTCAATTATATCCACTTGTATGGACAGGTTTCAAAGGAATAACTTTACTCTTTAATCCATTGCCCAAAAAAGAATAATAACGTAATCATTAAGTGTCTCTCATTCCAATCCAACAACCCACATTGAATCACTTACAGCTATTTACTTTCTATGCTTATTTACATGCGCAATATTAATACTGTCATTAACATTCAATTAAGACTTTTTACCCGAGTAACGGTACCTAAGACAAAAACTACCCCATTTAACTGCTGCCAAGAAGGACACGCTCCAGCAGATCTATTGTGAATTACATTTGTTGATGTGATGGGTGATTACTCATTACCCATCTCTGCGTAGGCTCTGTCATCTCCATCATCGAACCTACAGACGCGATGAACTTTAGGTGTCCCTTGACTTTTCTCGTGCAAATGCCAGTTTGCCTCCAGTGTGTCCAGATGGGTCTGTCTGGGCGCCACTTACTCGGCCAGTGGCCTTAATGCCGACCACTACGGGATAATCTGTGCGCCTTAACTACCTAGCAGTTGCGGGGTCTGTACGCTTGCCTTTGCGCATGTTAGTCTGCACAATCAGGACTAGGAGGGGTTAACTCCTTATCAGTTTCAATGCAGGGTATTTTAATGAAGTAAATGCGCTAGGCTATTGCAAAGCATTCCATAAAAACTCTATTAATCCAAATCACACATTTTTATCTGCTACCGAATAAAAGTCATGCACAGATCTAAATGTTATTATATGGACTAAAAAAGAGATGACATTTCGTTCTTCCGATTTTAAGATCTTATCATCCATCTTGTATGCAATCAAATTAATAAGATGATACTTGATAGGTTTTTACTTGGATTCATTTTTTTAAGAATTGCATTAATGAATTATAGAGTTCAATTTATTAGATATTGGAATAATATGCCTAGATAGATATATGGGAGTAATTATTAATAACTTAGTCTCCCTGCAACCTTCATCTTGTAATTCTCTGTCATGGATAAGGTTACTTGGTACAACATTAATGTGCGAGGCTAAATACAAAAGTTTTTCAATCTAGCCATTAGAAAGATTAAAAGGAACCTTTCTTAATCAGTTTAATATTTTTAATCATTCACCTAGTCGATTGTTGCCTATTTGGGTGCTTAGTTCCCTATTTCAATGACTGAGCTATATTTGGTTGTCAATTGTAGGTCTTTTTGTCGCAATAACGCATCAGTACATCATAGCAGAGATAACTCCCGCCTGACATTATAGTGGCTAATACCATATGTCGTTACTCCTAGCATTTATTTATTTACCAATTGATACGGACCATATCTATAATAGGTATCAGTGTACAGTGCCTCTCTGCAGTGTACAGTCACTCTGCCATTGCTGTGTGGAAGGCGGTAGGCAGGTGACTGTGCACTACATTTCCTGGGTACGAATGTATCTTCTCTATTTTTTAACCTTATAATGTCAATGGTTTGTTGCAAGGGTGTGGTTGAAATAGCGCAAATAGTCACTAAAGTTCAATGATTCCTACTAATTAAACAAAAGAGATAACAATTAAATAGTAACTCTCATAGTTGTAGATTAAATGATTTAGAAGTAAATGTGGATCTCACACTACTGACAGCTGAAATATTTTGATAGAACGGTGATTGTTTCTAAGTGTAATTTAGGTCTGGTTTCTATTCATTTGATCTTCCATTATCAAAATACATTAAATATAAAGTTAACTTTCTACCTGCTCACTTTATTCAAATTCAGAGGTTATTTTGGAAACTAATTTATTGCAAAGAAAATTAGTGAACCTATTTTTGATTTATATTTTATATGCAGCATTACCACCAGATTTATTATGTCATTTTATAGCAAAAAAAAATATAAAAATATCTCAACCATGCTTATAATGTGTTAAATGAATAATGATTTACATTACTGACATCTATTTAATATTTTCCTAATTACTCTTCACATTCATCGAGTAATTCAATACACTACTGAAAGTGGACTAACCTGTCTTGTAGACTAACAATTTCTAGTCAATTTGTGCCTATAAATTGGCTGTCAAAAAATGTCAAATCATTAAAGGCTTGTTACCTAAATTCTACTGATTATAATGATAGTAAAATATAATTCCAAAGAAGTCTTATTTATTTATTGGAAAAATATTGTTACCTGGAAGTCAAATGATCCAATTGATAGGGAGAAGAATTATTAATTATCCTATATCTTGAAAACCTTTAAAAATTGACCTATTTATGCTGGTGAAATGGATACATTGATAAATTACCTTTTTATAATTATCATCAAATTATTATTTACTGATCCAAATAAATGTAAAGCACTCGTCAGTGTCGTCCTCTAAATTGTTTACTTGCTTTTTTACCTTACGTCTAATAGTCCGTTAACGATTAAAATAAATATATTTCCTAGTTCAAACAAAAACTAGATATCTAATAGAAATCTACTGCCTAGGTACAGCGCGTTTGGTGCCTAAATGTCAGGTGTGCACTCTCCCTCGCACAAACAAATCCTAAGGAACAACTCACCTTAAACTCAACTTTGACCTTAGCAAAGACCTTAGGAGCTTCTCCCGCTAAATAACTAGAAGAAATAAATGAAGAGATGAGATTTAGGGACAGACCTTCAGACTTAACTTGTTTCTGAACTAACACCTAAGCAGATATGCTTCAAAGAGTACCACCTAATTGGTATTTAACATCGCCTACGTGATATATAGTAAGACTAAAGATCACCACGCTCAGAACAGCTTACTTTGGTAAAATTTTAATTATATTAATAGTTTTATAGAGTAGTTAATTCTTAAAGTATAACTTATCAACTCGAGATTACTCTAATAATACCACACACCTCTTGCAGGTGCATTTTCTGTTTGTTTTTCAGTTAATTGTAGCCTTTAATTATTTAGTAGCGTGGCAATCGTTTCAGTTCACTGTGATGGCCTTAGCACCAGATTTATTTACGCTCTTCAGCTATCATCAGTTTCATTGATCTTGATCTTTTTCAGTAACAAGAACAGGGCTTCTCGAAGGGCGAAGATCAGCTTCAATATTATTTAGGTCAAGCAGTTTCTTTTATTTTGGCTCCGGAGTTGCATGATTCTAGAAAGAAAAGTCGAGAGCTGTTGTAGTTTTGATGGAAATAGGCCTAACTTTATTATTGCGATCTTCAAATTTACCTTGAATAGGTAGGCCTATATTATTATTGTTTTTTATTTTATGAATATTTGTAAATTTCAGAATTGAAGTAAACAATTGAAGCATGCTCCACAAAATCGAAAGTGTTTCCCTGTTCCTGCATGTTCCAAACTAGTTTTGAGAACTGGTTTGAAGAATGTGCATTCCTAGTTAAGCGAGCACAAAACACTAGTGTAAATAGAAATACCATAGGGTTTATCCTCTGTTAACCGCTGTTTTGTGGTGATATTACAATAATCGTAACACTTTGATAGTAGGACCTTGCATCAAATTGGTTGCTCCCTGGCATTCTACATTTCCCCGGGCTGTAATACCTACCTAATATTTCTATATCTTTATACTCCATGTCACGACTTAATGAACCGTAATTGTCTTTTTCCAGGGAATGCCAAAATATTTAATTGATACTCAATGTTCAAAATATGCTGGTGTTTTAAGAGCGAATGTCTGTTATTTTGGCTGCATTTTCATGGACATTCACGGCTATTAGGTAGCAGCTGGACAAAATGATGAGGGAAATAGTGAATTGGCGAGTAATTCTGCGCCAGAGTCTGTTCACTGCCCTATAACATTAAAACAATGCTCTTAAAAACCAATGACAGAGATGCTATTGCAGGAATAAATTCGTCAGATAATAATAAAGATAAAAGAAGCTTAAAATATTATTGGAATGAAGCAGGCAAATATCAATGCGTCTAACGAGAGTTCTAACCATTTAGTTTTTAATGAATTAAACTTTAAATAATTCTTTTTAATTCGTAGTATTTTTCTTTTCATAGGTATGGATAAAAAATATTGTAGCTAAGAATATCTGAACTTTTAAAGGTGAATTTAGAATGATTGAGATACCTATGAATGTTAGTAAAAAATACTATCTTTAAAAGTCTTCATATTTTTCTCTCAGTAGAAATTAGCCACAATGGTGACAGAAAAAAATTCTCAAATCACATTTTCAAAGTAAGAAAATTGCATGTAGTAGCCTGTTGCAAATTGTTAATGAACGATAATATGTTTTTTTGCAGAGATTATAATTTCCATAACTAGATATCCAATAGTGATCAATAGGTAGGAATTAACCATGACGCTCAAGGCTGTTTTCTAGGCATGTTACTGTATTCAGTAGATCTTTACTTTAAATGAAGCAACATATTAACTGTATTCAAAACAATATAGTTATAAAAAGAGCGATGAATTCTTATACTGTAATTGAAAGGGTGAAATATATATCTAGAATGGTACTTGACGAATAAATATCATTTAATAGCACCGTCCATAGATTACCAATTAGGTGTACATCGCCACAATGTCCGTACCTTCAGGTTGGTTGATACGGTGAACATGAACACCAATTACTTTGCCGCTTGTAAATGTCACCTGTAGGTTAGGGAGCAGTACTAGAACGAGCTCTTTGGTGCACAGGATAGAACGAGTGTCCTATCTCTCCTATGGATTCACACAGGGTAGAACGAGCGTCCCATCTCTCCTTTGGATTCACAGAGTAGAACGAGCGTCCCATCTCTCCTTTGGATTCACAGGGTAGAACGAGTATCCCCTCTCTCCTTTGGATGCATGGGATAGAACGAGGAGCAGTGTTTTCCTTCTCTACAGATATCATTTACATTACATTTCACGCGGCACCAAATAATGCTTCACTGTGTCCAAAATTAGGATTTAATGCTTCACTGTGTCCAAAATTAGGATTTAATGCTTCACTGTGTCCAAAATTAGTATTTAAAGTTTAACTGTGTCCAAAATTAGTATTTAAAGCTTAACTGTGTCCAAAATTAGGATTTAATGCTTCACTGTGTCCAAAATTAGGATTTAAAGCTTCACTGTGTCCAAAATTAGGATTTAAAGCTTCACTGTGTCCAAAATTAGGATTTAAAGCTTCACTGTGTCCAAAATTAGGATTTAATGCTTTACTGTGTCCAAAATTAGGATTTAAAGCTTCACTGTGTCCAAAATTAGGATTTAAAGCTTCACTGTGTCCAAAATTAGGATTTAATGCTTCACTGTGTCCAAAATTAGGATTTAAAGCTTCACTGTGTCCAAAATTAGGATTTAAAACTTCACTGTGTCCAAAATTAAGATTTAAAGCTTCACTGTGTCCAAAATTAGGATTTAATGCTTAACTGTGTCCAAAATTAGGATTTAAAGCTTCACTGTGTCCAAAATTAGGATTTAATGTTTCGGAGAAAATCAGTTCAATTATATCTCTTCACTTCGAAATTTATTTACTTGTATAACTATATGATTTATTACTTTCTAAAATTTAAAGCAGTTTCTAACCAATATGCTTAAAAAAAGGAAATTTACGAATAAATAGATAACTCTTTCATAGTGTTCATATGTTGCTGAATATTATAAATTTGCTCATTTTGTTCAATTCATTACTTTATAATATCTGTCCTTTGATCTTAAATATAATGAGACATAATTAAACGAATATTAGAATAGAAAAAGTCAAATTAAATGTCACTATATTTAATTGATTAAATAAAATCATATTTTGTCTTCTGTATCAAATGACCCTGTAACCCTATTTGATATTAAATATTTAACAATATTGTCTGCCCCACATTGTAGATACTGTTCATTTGAATGGCCTTTGCCGCACTAGTAGAATTAGATCATTTAAAATGGTATTTAAATCGTCATGGCTATAAGGTTTTCTTCATTTTTCATTTAATTGAAATTCATTTCAAGCTGCATTAAAATTATAATTCATTCATATTTCATTTACAAAGAAGACCTTTAATTAACATACAACAATTAAATTATTATATAATGAATTAAATTAACATATATTTTCCTAGTCACCTTCCTTGCGAAGTATATCAATAGCTTATAATTACTGTGAATATGAAGCTTGATTGTTATTAAATCTATTAGGTACATTAAAACATGTTTTCTTTTTCTTATTATGCCATTACAGGAAAATTAAATACCAAAAGTTAATAATAGTAAAAGAAATCATGTTTGCAGTATAAATTCATGAAAAGAATTGAAAAATAATCAAATTATGTCTGCAGGCGACGAAATGTCTTCAAAATACCAACTGCGTCCTAAACACGATTATTATTAAGGAAACTATAAGCATGAATAGACATTGAAAATGTCCATCATCGAGAAGAAAGAATGCCTAATATTTATCATTGTCAGTTCAGAATAAATAGTACAGATGTTACTGAGTCACAACTAGCACTCCATTTCCCTACAGAACCAGTGAGGCTTCGAAAACTAACTATCATGGCTAATCTGACTATTGTTACAAGTGGCTAATCTGACTATTGTAACAAGTGGCTAATCTGACTATTGTAACAAGTGGCTAATCTTACAAAGGTTTGGCAATAGTTTCAGGGGTCTGAGTACACGGAAAAATGTTCTGTAGTTTGATAACAATTTGTTCTTTTCTGATTCTCAGATTGTTAGCTTGAAATGAAAAGTCAGTCTACAGTATTTTTCGATTAGAAGCCATCGGCTGGGTGGAGCAGTTATCTTATGAATTGTTGTACTGCATCGCCCACTGTAAATCATCTCATACGATTGAGGGGTACTAATAAAATATATATAATATTGAGACGATCCAGAAGAAATAGTTAGACATTATTGTCACATTTTAATTATGATATCATCGATGATTTTCGTTAATTTTATCTTAGATATTCAAAGCAGTCGATATCACGGGAGATAATAGATAATAGTCTCTCTCAACAGTCAACACGGTTATAATTGATAATATTGAGAGTAAAACACTTATTAAATGCATTGTTATCTAGTGGAAATTATAGAATAGAATAAGCCAATATTAACTTCATTTATATATGATTTTATAAATATTTAAAAACATCGTAAGAAAATGAAACTAAAGAAATCTTTATACTGAATAATTATATCAATTTTAAATCCGATAAATACATTTCAGATATTTCAAATTATCTAGTAATAATGCTGAATAACAATTATAGATTATAAATAATTCCATATTTAGCATTGAAAATATCTTTAAATATATTTCAAAACTTATTCTTCAATATTTCTGAACTATTTAGTACGTCAATTAACGAGGAAATGGTATAATTTAGTACTGTTTTTATCTGCATAGGAACGAATTGCCGTCAATGCAATGTACCACAGTTGTCTTTAATGGTGAATGCCAAGGTCTGATAAAGCATGCACTGGTTAGCATGAACTGATTAATGTCTAATTGGTGCTATAGTTTGTCAGAGCATGAACTGGTTAATGTCTAATTGGTGCTAAGGTTTGTCAGAGCATGAACTGGTTAATGTCTAATTGGTGCTATGGTTTGTCAGAGCATGAACTGGTTAATGTCTAATTGGTGCTAAGGTTTGTCAGAGCATGAACTGGTTAATGTCTAATTGGTGCTATGGTTTGTCAGAGCATGAACTGGTTAATGTCTAATTGGTGCTAAGGTTTGTCAGAGCATGAACTGGTTAATGTCTAATTGGTGCTAAGGTTAGTCAGAGCATGAACTGATTAATGTCTAATTGGTGCTAAAGTTAGTCAGAGCATGAACTGGTTAATGTCTAATTGGTGCTAAGGTTTGTCATAGCATGAACTGGTTGATGTCTTATTGGTGCTAAGGTTAGTCGGAGCATGAACTGGTTAATATCAAATTGGTGCTAAGGTTTGTCATAGCATGAACTGGTTAATGTCTAATTGGTGCTAAGGTTTGTCATAGCATGAACTGGTTGATGTCTTATTGGTGCTAAGGTTAGTCGGAGCATGAACTAGTTAATGTCTAATTGGTACTAAGGTTTGTCATAGCATGAACTGGTTAATATCAAATTGGTGCTAAGGTTTGTCATAGCATGAACTGGTTAATGTCTAATTGGTGCTAAGGTTTGTCATAGCATGAACTGGTTAATATCAAATTGGTGCTATGGTTTGTCATAGCATGAACTGGTTAATGTCTAATTGGTGCTAAGGTTTGTCATAGCATGAACTGGTTGATGTCTTATTGGTGCTAAGGTTAGTCGGAGCATGAACTGGTTAATGTCTAATTGGTGCTAAGGTTTGTCATAGCATGAACTGGTTAATGTCTAATTGGTGCTAAGGTTTGTCATAGCATGAACTGGTTAATGTCTAATTGGTGCTAAGGTTTGTCATAGCATGAACTGGTTAATGTCTAATTGGTGCTAAGGTTTGTCATAGCATGAACTGGTTAATGTCTAATTGGTGCTAAGGTTTGTCATAGCATGAACTGGTTAATATCAAATTGGTGCTATGGTTTGTCATAGCATGAACTGGTTAATGTCTAATTGGTGCTATGGTTTGTCATAGCATGAACTGGTTAATGTCTAATTGGTGCTAAGGTTTGTCATAGCATGAACTGGTTAATGTCTAATTGGTGCTAAGGTTTGTCATAGCATGAACTGGTTAATATCAAATTGGTGCTATGGTTTGTCATAGCATGAACTGGTTAATATCAAATTGGTGCTATGGTTTGTCAGAGCATGTCCTGGTTAATGTCAAATTTTTCTATCACAAACAACTCCATATTACGTTACGTTACTTGATCTTTTAAAATCACGTAGAGTATGTTTACCCGTCATTAAAAATTCTCATTATACATTTGCTCCATGCTGGTGGTTAATAATCGAAGACAAATTAAAGTATAAAATACCACTGGGTCATTCCCTATTCGTGATCGTGCATTGGACATACTGTACATTAAAATATCACTGCTGTGTGTCGTAACTAATCTCACTGGAGATTTAAATGCTCTTTAATGCTCCTCTCAAATTATGCATTTTATTCCCCTTTTCCAGATGCAATTGTGTTAATAGTTAGTTTTTGGTGCTCTAAATATCCCTTTATATTTCTATATTTTGGGCCGATATATAAATGTCATTTACCATCAATACACAATTCTTTCTTTTAAAATATAGTGCCTAATTATTTTGACATTTATTTTTTTACTCAAATATCAAGCTTATATTTTTTGTCCGCCTTTGTTTATTGTAGGCGATGATTATTTGAAATTTATTATACTGTAAATAGAATGAAGTTCAACCCCTTCCATCGAGTGAATTGCATTGGAGTCAGTTTCTTATTAGTCTGAACTATAGCCTCAGTCACTTGAATAAAGTCTGTAATTAGAGTGATGAAATGAAGTGGAGGAGAGCCTCTTATTCACTTTATTATCATCTAACAGTGATGAGGTAAGTACTTCATCACAGTCACATCTCTCAAATGTGTTTATAATTTACATCATAACGAAAAGATAATTAACTAATTGAGAAAATATATGCACTGACGAACATGTACAAAGAATGGACCAATTGTTCGTATGTTTTATACCGAGTAACTAACTATCACTACACGCACATGTCTGTTCAATGGATACTCTTCCAGTAACTTATGAACAATGCATACCCAGGTAAAAACTATTATGTGGTCACCAAAGATTATGGAGGAGATCTGTTACAAAGGCAGTCTTTACTTCATTGCTGTAGTGGGGCGTTCTTTGGGCCCAGATATAACATCTATGATGAGAGTGGGTAGTCTCCCATGATAATCTACGATGCCTCTTTACTGCAATACCACATAAAATCAGTATTGAGATGATTGATAGTTATTCAAAATATTGATGGTGTGCTTTTCGCTGATTAATCACGGCTAAATCCTCCTAAATTATCACTCACACTATAGAAAATAGGCAACAATCTATACTGTATACTCGCTTCAACTTCAGTCTTTATTATCAGACAAATAATAAACAATCTGCAAACGGTAATGTTCCAAGTAAAGCCCTGATATTGTGGGCACCGTAGTAATTACATCACCATTAATTAATTAATTTATTTTTATTTATTTATTTTTTCATCATAAACTCGTCCTGAACAGACCGGGTGAGGGGGCACTCAGTCCCCTTTGCCTGTTACTCATAGAGTCAATTATGACCCGAAAAAACTTTCGCTTTTAGGGCATTAAAAAATAGATAAGAACATTGAACAAACATCTGATGAATCATTTTACAAAAGAACTGCAGCTAGACATACAATGAAACGATACAATGAAACGATACAATGAAACGATACAATGAAACGATACAATGAAACGATACAATGAAACGATACAATGAAACGATACAATGAAACGATACAATGAAACGATACAATGAAACGATACAATGAAACGATACAATGAAACGATAGAATGAAACGATACAATGAAACGATACAATGAAACGATAGAATGAAACGATAGAATGAAACAATAGAATGAAACGATGCAATGAAACGATACAATGAAACGATAGAATGAAACAATAGAATGAAACGATGCAATGAAACGATACAATGAAACGATACAATGGAACGATACAATGAAACGATACAATGAAACGATACAATGAAACTGCAGCTAGAACTACAATGAAACGATACAATGAAACTGCAGCTAGAACTACAATGAAACGATACAATGAAACGATACAATGAAACGATACAATGAAACTGCAGCTAGAACTACAATGAAACGATACAATGAAACTGCAGCTAGAACTACAATGAAATGATACAATGAAACGATACAATGAAACGATACAATGAAACGATACAATGAAATGATACAATGAAACGATACAATGAAACGATACAATGAAACGATACAATGAAACGATACAATGAAACGATACAATGAAACGATACAATGAAACGATACAATGAAACTGCAGCTAGAACTACAATGAAACGATACAATGAAACTGCAGCTAGAACTACAATGAAACGATACAATGAAATGATACAATGAAACGATACAATGAAACGATAGAATGAAACGATACAATGAAACGATACAATGAAACGATAGAATGAAACAATAGAATGAAACGATGCAATGAAACGATACAATGAAACGATACAATGGAACGATACAATGAAACGATACAATGAAACGATACAATGAAACTGCAGCTAGAACTACAATGAAACGATACAATGAAACTGCAGCTAGAACTACAATGAAACGATACAATGAAACGATACAATGAAACGATACAATGAAACTGCAGCTAGAACTACAATGAAACGATACAATGAAACTGCAGCTAGAACTACAATGAAACGATACAATGAAATGATACAATGAAACGATACAATGAAACGATACAATGAAACGATACAATGAAACGATACAATGAAACGATACAATGAAACGATACAATGAAACTGCAGTTAGAACTACAATGAAACGATACAATGAAACTGCAGCTAGAACTACAATGAAACGATACAATGAAACGATACAATGAAACGATACAATGGAACGATACAATGAAACGATACAATGAAACTATACAATGAAACGATACAATGAAACTGCAGCTAGAACTACAATGAAACGATACAATGAAACGATACAATGGAACGATACAATGGAACGATACAATGAAACGATACAATGAAACGATACAATGAAATTATACAATGAAACGATACAATGAAACGATACAATGAAACGATACAATGAAACGATACAATGAAACGATACAATGGAACGATACAATGAAACGATACAATGAAACGATACAATGAAACGATACAATGAAACGATAGAATGAAACGATACAATGAAACGATACAATGGAACGATACAGTGAAACGATACAATGAAACGATACAATGAAACGATACAATGAAACGATACAATGGAACGATACAATGAATCGATACAATGGAACGATAGAATGAAACGATACAATGAAACGATACAATGAAATGATACAATGAAACGATACAATGAAATGATACAATGAAACGATACAATGAAATGGTACAATGAAACGATACAATGAAACAATACAATGAAACAATACAAGGAAACGATACAATGAAACGATACAATGAAACGATATAATGAAATGATACAATGAAATGATACAATGAAACGATACAATGAAATGATACAATGAAACGATACAATTAATGAAATGATACAATGAAACGATACAATGAAACAATACAATGAAACGATACAATAATATAAATACAATAACAGATGTATACGTTTATCATAATGAACGTTAAAGGTCCCCTCCAAGCAAATAATATTATTGCCTTATTCAACGAGGCTAATGTTTCTTATCATTTTACTGTAAACCACATCGAATTTGGTAGCATATTTTTAATTTTATATGCTTTTAAAGATTTTTATAATCGAAACTCTACAAAACTTATTTTACTTCCGACTTACTAATTTAAGAAATTTTCAGCCTGAAGAAAAAGAATGTACACCATTTGTTTTGATTGTCAACTAGGTATTAGGTTTAATAAATCCATTTAATATTCGTGTAAAGGTATAAAATTAAATGAACTTATAATAGAAACGTTTGTATACTTTAAGAAACAATTAATATCTAAAATAAAGGCCGAAAACGCATGGTTTGTTTATAAAATTCAAATTTGAAATCATAACAAAGAGTGTACAATCTTCTTCTCGAGCATCAGATTAGTGATTCGCTCAATTGTTGCTCAGAGTATTAAAAAACTTTAAAAACAAATTATAAAATATATACTGAACCGAATTGTATGCGGTTTGCAGAATAATGATCGTAGACCTTAGTTCTATAATATTATGTAACAAACTCATTTTTTTCCCGGAGCCTGGAGAGGACCTTTAATGAAGGAGGTAATAGATAAAAACTTTCAAAGTGATACAAATTAGGTTTTTTTTTCAAGTCACATGTTAAATTACTTTATGTCACAATCATCAAGAGGTACTTTTATTCATTAATTTAAAGGAGGATATTGCCAGAGTATATTTAAGTGGCTGATTAATGACATTCTGCTAAAGGCTTTGGTAATCACCACCATAATTTGGAAAATACTGTACTTATAACTAGGTATTATTAATAGGGAAAATAGACATTATACACTGTAATTACTTGAGATAAATTGGTTTTACTATTTGTGTTACGCAGCACTTTTCCTCATATGAATTTATTGAAGTTTTAAGGAAGGGTGACTTACGTGTCACTCCATTTTACCAACCATCCGTGTAGAGGAGGTACAGAGCTAAACAGTTGAAGATTATGCAATAGGGTTACCCCCCCCCCCCCTACAATAATGTTACTCCCCCCCCCCCCCAACAGGGTAGGTAATTACACCCCTGGAATGCAGTCCTGGACCCCATTCCTAAGATTGGACAAATGGGAATTTAACTCGGGTTAATTAGTCCCAAAATACCAAAGCTATCAACTTAATTAATTATTCCAGACTAAATGATACTATAAGAAAAGAGTCAGAGCTAAGAACACTGAGTAACTGTTCAATAGAAATTATAATTATTTTTTTATTTATACATTTCTATACATGTATGTGCTTGTATTTTTTATTATATTTATGAAATGAATGTATAATTATATGTCTAAATAAAATTTAAAATCTCTCGTCTACATAATATAATATACTATAATAACTATATCATATCAATATACAGGATGACCCACAAAAAGTGTACCCAAGTTTGAGTTAATATAGATATCGTACACATACAATCTTAAGCAATGACTGTGGTAGAATGGATACATGAAAAAATCTTCTATCTCTATAATATAATACGCTAGATCTGTCTGTCTCTCTATCTGTCTGTTTGTGTGTCTGTTTGTTGGAGCAATATTACTCACAAACGGTTAGACCTAGAGACTTGAAAATTTACAACTTTTTAGAAAGTGGTGTCGAATTTAACGTGTTAAAAGTATTTTTCGAAATTCAAACGGGTTTTCGAATTATTAACACTTGATTCATAATGGGATAGATAGGAATTAATTCGACATATTTTCCAGGATATTTTCAGAGACTATCCAACAGAATGGGCTGAAATTTTCTGGGAACTTTCGTCCTATGGTCTTACAGAACGCTATTGATTTGTTTTTACGAAATTCGAACGTATTTTTGAATTATTCGAATTTAAGTTTTAATGGAATAAGTAGGGATTTAATTCAAATCAGGAAATGCATGGTAACATACGAAATAAATTAAAAATAAAATTGGCATTAATCGAATCGAAAAATTATCTACGATTTGTAAAAATGGTCTACAAACATGACCGTGTTAACCGTTTTTCTAAATTCAAGGTACTTTTTGAGATAGGACGAAAATTACAAAATGAAAAATAAAATTCTACGCTGGTTATCATTTTTTGTCGCGAAAATAAATGACATATTTTGCACGTCGAAAATATAATAATTAATTTTAATATTGATTTTGACGGGTGGGAATTTAAATTAATATTCGAAATAAATGATATTTAGAATATTTATTATCAAATTATAACGAATTTTACATAATTATTATAATTAATTTTAAATGAATAAAATGTCAGCTGCTACCTATATATGGGGATTGTATTTCTTCTATTTCAAGCATTGAAATGACTGATATAGCTAATTGTTTTAATTTTTCATAATGTGATTATTTGAATAATGATTGTAATTTGTAGTTATTTATACAGCTATTTTATATAATAATTTATGATCTATACGACAGTATTCTAGACAAATTGATGACGTCACGGGAAGGAAAATTACTCTTTAGTGGTACCTAATTAATATGAAATGTAATGGAAAAGGGGATCTTTAATGTGTATGAACGAACACAATAAGTCTTAAATATTAGTGTAAAAAAATATATAATAATATATGCACGTTACTGTGCATTTTGCACGGGTACCCACTAGTCTGATTTTTATATTCACTTCAACTCATTTTTTAACTACTTATAAATACGATATTTATATTAATTCTAAGTTTGGTACACTTTTTTGTGGGTCACCCTGTATACTATATACCTAACCTAGTTTATTTGGCTAAAATGAAAAATGAATTGGCCTACGGAAGATATAATTGCAAACAAGACAATCAAATAAAATGATCAATATTTAAAAAAAAATAACAATACTAACAAAATTGTGAGCTAACGCAGTCTTCTCCACCTGACACTACCCAATCACCGAACACTACCCAATCACCGAACAGTACCCAATCACCGAACACTACCCAATCACCGAACCCTACCCAATCACCGAACCCTACCCAATCACCGGACACTACCCAATCACCGAACACTACCCAATCACCGAACACTACCCAATCACCGAACACTACCCAATCACCGAACACTACCCAATCACCGAACCCTACCCAATCACCGAACCCTACCCAATCACCGGACACTACCAAACCACCGAACACTACCCAATCACAGGACACTACCTAATCACCGAACACTACCCAATCACCGGACACTACCTAATCACCAGACACTACCCAATCACCGAACACTACCCAATCACCGGACACTACCCAATCACCGAACACTACCCAATCACCGGACACTACCCAATCACCGAACACTACCCAATCACCGGACACTACCCAATCACCGGACACTACCCAATCACCAGACACTACCCAATCACCAGACACTACCCAATCACCGAACACTACCCAATCACCGGACATTACCCAATCACCGGACACTACCCAATCACCGAACACTACCCAATCACCGAACACTACCCAATCACCGGACACTACCTAATCACCAGACACTACCCAATCACCGAACACTACCCAATTACCGGACACTACCCAATCACCGAACACTACCCAATCACCGGACACTACCCAATCACCGAACACTACCCAATCACCGGACACTACCCAATCACCGGACACTACCCAATCACCAGACACTACCCAATCACCGAACACTACCCAATCACCGGACACTACCCAATCACCGGACACTACCCAATCACCAGACACTACCCAATCACCGAACACTACCCAATCACCGGACACTACCCAATCACCGGACACTACCCAATCACCAGACACTACCCAATCACCGAACACTACCCAATCACCGAACACTACCCAAACACCGGACATTACCCAATCACTGGACACTACCCAATCACCGAACACTACCCAATCACCGGACACTACCCAATCACCGGACACTACCCAATCACCAGACACTACCCAATCACCGAACACTACCCAATCACCGAACACTACCCAAACACCGGACATTACCCAATCACTGGACACTACCCAATCACCGAACACTACCCAATCACCGAACACTACCCAAACACCGGACATTACCCAATCACTGGACACTACCCAATCACCGAACACTACCCAATCACCGGACACTACCCAATCACCGGACACTACCCAATCACCAGACACTACCCAATCACCGAACACTACCCAATCACCGGACACTACCCAATCACCGGACACTACCCAATCACCAGACACTACCCAATCACCGAACACTACCCAATCACCGAACACTACCCAAACACCGGACATTACCCAATCACTGGACACTACCCAATCACCGAACACTACCCAATCACCGGACACTACCCAATCACCGGACACTACCCAATCACCAGACACTACCCAATCACCGAACACTACCCAATCACCGAACACTACCCAAACACCGGACATTACCCAATCACTGGACACTACCCAATCACCGAACACTACCCAAACACCGGACATTACCCAATCACTGGACACTACCCAATCACCGAACACTACCCAAACACCGGACATTACCCAATCACTGGACACTACCCAATCACCGAACACACCCCAACGTATACATGGATAATATGTCTGCTGTTTGCCCTGCCTTCATTACCTTCGCAGAATGCGGGAAGGTCATATTTTAGCCGTCGTTTATTTATTTATTTATTTATTTATTTATTTATTTATTTATTTATTTATTTATTTATTTATTTATTTATTTATTTATTTATTTATTTATTTATCATCTTGTTATTCGCTTAACTGAAAAAGTGTACAACCAAATGGCCTGCAATTTGGTGAAACGATTGAATTTTGGGAGTGACCTGGTCAAAGGTCAAGGTCATGGTCATTTATAACTCAAAAACTATTGAACCATATTGCATGAAACTTGGTGGGACGATTGGTCAATATACAAGAACCATTTTGTTAGATTTTGGGAGCGATCGGGTGAAAGGACAAAGATTAAGGTCAAGGCCATTTGTAACTAAATAACTCAAAAAGTATTCAACCAAATTGTCTGAAATTTGATGGTACATGATTGGTCAATGTCCAGGAACCATCTGTTAGAATTTTTGGAGCGATCCGATCAAAGGTTAAGGTCAAGGTCATTTATAACTCAATAACTCAAAAAGTATTGTACCATATTGCATGAAACTTGGTGGGAGGTTTGGTTATTATCCAGTTAGAAGTTTTTTTAAATTTTGGGAGAGAACGGGTCAAAGCGGCGGCGAAGGCATGCGCTCTACTGAGTGCACATAATCTAGTTCGCTATGCTGACGAAACTTCATGTTTGGGCAAAGTTCACGCTTGGTTTAGGGTATATAATGATATAGACTTGTTCTGAATAAGCGATAAACCAACTTCACGTTGACAAATAACTCAGAAATACAAGTAATGTCCCACTAGATAGGGGCAACAATATTGAAAGTTCCTTGCTGTTTACTTCGATAAAATTTAAGGTGGATATTAATTTTGCATGTAAGACAATTTCTACAGTCGTACTACTTGCTTGGTAGCGGTGAGAAAGTGCTAGCTTGCTGGGGTGAGGGAGTCTGAAGGTTTTAGGGATGCTTACTGTGAGGAGTCATCCAAATTCAAAGGGAAATTTCAGCCTGTTCAATTCCAATAATATGCATAACTTTTTCGACTGTCAGAAGTGTTATCGAGCTATAGAATTAACAATCAGGCATATCTCAATAAGAATTGAAAATAGTTTCATATACCCTACCTATTTCAGTCTAAATGTTTGCACATTGCAAGTGTTGCGTATAGTTGGTATATTTCAGCCATTCCAAGACAATAAAATGTGTAAATCTCCTATGTAATTAAGCTTTTATTTTAAACGGTTAAATTAGATAAATACATCAAATTTATTGATATTGCTAGTGATTAGTACAAATGATTTAATTAGGAAAATATTAAATCAAGTAGATATAGTGGAAGTTAAAGTAATTTGATATATTGCAAAGGTTAAGATATTCTTAATTGCGTTTATATTATTAAAGGTATTAAAGAAATATAAATAATAATTGTTTTGACTAACTAAATATTATGGTCAATACTTGTTTTAATAAAATAACTCAAACATTGTGAAGGGTGTACCTATTTTATTCTCCTTTCTAGTGTGGGTAGTTTTAAATCTTTAAATCGGTCAAACTAGGATATATATATACGTTCCAGTGCCTATCAAACCTGTGAATACCTAGCACTAGTAGAAGAGGGGTAACCATTACCAATATGCTAGTGTGGAATGAAGGCAGGTTACCCATCAAAGATGTACCAGTACTATTCCTGTAATGGGTAACAGCGGACAACCAAACACCGAACCATACTTCACTTACGTGCTCATCACATTTTTTGTTCTGACTAGCGTTTAGATTTCACTCAAATTTGTTCACTGGGACATGGCATCTGTAGAGACTCCTTTAAGTCTCGCTAGTGGATGTCCAGCAGCAGCAAGTCAATTACAGCTATCCAATCAATTAGAGGATATGTAACGTACTCAATGGCTATCTGCCTCACGACAACTCCTTTGTTTTGCGGTACCTTCGTCAGTTCGAGACTAGGTCAGACGCAACTTTTTCCGCATGCAGTATATGGCCTCTGCCAAGGCTTCTAAAGACAACTATATTCACTCACAGTGTCTACCCTATTACTAATAATGAAAGCATTAATAATACTTTTACTAAATAATTATAAATAATCTTAGTTACATTTGAATGACCATTATACGATTGTAATTAAAGCATATAACTAGTTGCAGTAATCGTTATTATAATAGTATTCCTATTTCAAAAAGTTGTTCCTAAATATGTTTTTAGATCTCTAAACAATTTATCATTGGGTCTGACTTTGTGTTGATAGTTAGAGTGAAAGTACAACATTTCAATAGCAGAGATAACTAATGCGTAATGTGATGTATAATAGGAAAATGAAGTTAGTTATAAAGTATTAGAAGTAATGTACAAAGTATTTGAATACGATATTTTACCATATCCATTACTTTAGAGACTTGCGTTGACAGTAACGCGATAATATTACAATATCGAAATTTAATGGAGTAAAAGTATTGATTCTTTGCATATATGAATGCAATGAGAGAGTATAATAGCAATATGCTAAAGGACTATTAGTCTACTATTACTCATTCACGTGTGTGTATCGCACCTTTTTTGGTTAAACACTTTTTAGAATGAGAAAAAAGTAAGAAAAAAGCTGATTTAAATTATAAAGTATGAGCTCCTGAATCTCAATATTGAATATATTTTACTATTGAATATATTTTACCATAGAATATATTTTACCATAGAATTTATTTTACCATAGAATATATTTTACCATAGAATATATTTTACCATAGAATATATTTTACCATAGAATATATTTTACCATAGAATATATTTTACCATAGAATATATTTTACCATAGAATATATTTTACCATAGAATATATTTTACCATAGAATATATTTTACCATAGAATATATTTTACCATAGAATATATTTTACCATAGAATATATTTTACCATAGAATATATTTTACCATAGAATATATTTACCATAGAATATATTTACCATATAATATATATAGATGGCGTTACCTAGGCTATAACTCTGAGAGTAAATATTAGGTTGTAGCACCAGGCAGTGAAGAGTAAGTAACTGTTCTCTTTTAAATATCAGACCATTCAGTTACATTAACATTTCCTATGTAGAAACATTCTACTGCAACTCTCTGTAGCAACAAATAAAGAAATAGTGGTATAACTTACAGTGTAGAAGAAAATTAGCAATTTAAATATGAAACTTATTTCAATTAAAGATTACTCTACAAAACCTTCGGCAGTTAAAATAAAAATGAAAAAAAATAGATTTTAAAAAGCAATAGCAGTCTCATTTTACCATTAAAACAAAATACTTTATTATTAAGAACCGTCCCTATGAAATATTCTATCTGTGTCTACGAACAAAATCAGTCAGTCACGAACACAAGAATCGAAACTGTTCGTGACTGTTATTTGAATGAACATTAGTGAGTAATACATTATAGAGTAAATCATATAATTAGTACCATATCATATATGCATCAATAATTTTTAATAGTATAATTCTTTGATTGAAATGTTTTTAATTGAAAACTTTCAAATATTAAAACTTAAAACTAGCAAATATTTGACTTAACTCGCACATCTTTAGAAATATCTGATTGAAGTAAAATAACTATAGGGTTGTGACAATATGCATTTAAAATCATAAATCATAAGAATATCATAGACGAAACTAAATGAAATGGTATCTAATACTATATACCGCGGCTGTAGAACGATTCAATAGTGTTTAATTCTCTCCGACTATTATATTTTCAAGATTTATGATTTAAAATGAATATTGTCACAACCCAAATCATTACCTAAGTTTTTTTTTTAAAGACAATATTTTTCCATTAATCTGTTTCAACTCCACTTTCCAAGAACTGAGAGTGTCTGATTAGGAGACATTATACCTCATGTAGACGTTTATAGGGTGACAATATATAGGCATGGGGTGAAGTTATATAGAATGACCATTAGTCCAATCTTGCATATCCATGAAAAAATAACACAGTTGAAATCATGAGTCATTTGACAATATTTAGAGGTGTCTCAAGTCAATGGAAATTTTATAGACAAAAAATAAGAATACCCATATTATACCAGTATATTTTATAATTTACATATAGAGCAAATTTATGTGTACACTGTGCAAACAAATGATTAATTCTTTTTTAACATTAAACTGCAGTTAATACTCTTAGTACAATGGTAGAAAGAGGCAAACCATTAATAGCTTTTGCTTTTTGCTTATAAAGTTCTGCCTTGGAATCTAGGGAAAAAGCACCGAGGTCAAAACACGTGTGTAAAAAAATGCAATAAGCCTCCATTCGAAAAACTCGCGTAAAAAAATAACACATTAAAAATAACCCCGATTCAAGAAAAATTATCGGTCAAAAACTGTTTTACACCACTTTTACACGAATTCAAATTACCAAATTCAAAATAGAATAGAAATAACAAGAAGTACGTATAGTTGGTGTTAGTGTATTTCACACTATAGAGTCATTGCAAAAACTATGAATGGGTTGCCTCTTCCAACCATTGTTGTAAGAGTATTAACTGCAATTTTATGTTAAAAAAGAATTAATCATTTACTTGCACAGTGTACACATAAACTTACTCAATATGTAAATTTTAAAATAAATTGGCATATTATGGATATTCGTATTTTGTCTATAAGGATATAATTTCAATTGATTTGAGTCACCTCTAATATTGTCAAAATGACCCATTAATATGGTCAATTGAAATTCTATTCATAATTTACCAATTTATTTTAAAATGCACATTTTGTCGGTGTTATTTTTCATGTGTAAGCAGTCACGTAATTATAGAAAACTTTAACTTTTCATTGTCAACCCTGTATAGGATAAGTACCTAAACCTGCGTTACTTATATAATCCATGATTATTTCTAATACCTTTAAATTACCAGGTAGTACCTATCAACAACAATATACTGAATATTTTTCCAATGAATTATAGTGCATAATCGCAGCCAAATCATTTTCATTTCTTGTTCAAGTTGCACTCCTTTCGACACGGAATGTAAGTGATTGTAAGTCTTCTGTCGTAATACTGGACGGGTTTTTTCGAAACAAATAATCGTAAGTTTACAAAATTATCTTTAATTGGCCTATTTATTCACTTGATTGAAACACTTTCTTTGTTTTGCATTTCAGTATTTTATTCAAGAATTCAATAATAGATAAAAGAAAACTACTACACCAAATAACATATTATTAAACTAGATTACGTGCACTCGGTAGAGCGCATACCTTCGCCGCCGCTTATCCGTTTTCTACAAAAATCTAATACACTGGTGACTGGATAGGTGACTAATCGTCCCACCAAGTTTCATGCAATATGGTTCAATACTTTGAGTTATTGAGTTATAAATGACCTTGACCTTGACATTTGAACGGTTCGTTTCCAAAATTTTACCATATGGTTCCTGGACATTGTCCAATCGTCCCATCAAATTTCAGACAATTTGGTTGAATGCTTTTTGAGTTATTGAGTTACAAATGGCCTTGACCTTGATCTTTGACCTTTGACCCGATCACTCTCAAAATCTAACTAAATGGTTCCTGTATATTGACCAATCGTCCCACACAGTTTCATGCAACATGATTCAATACTATTTGAGTTATAAATGACCATGACCTTGACCTTTGACCGGGTCGCTCCCAAAACTCTACCAGCAGGTCACTGGACATGGACCAATCGTTTCACCAAATTTCAGGCAATTTGGTTGAATATTTTTCAGTTAAGCGAATAACAAGATGATAAATAAATAAATAAATAAATAAATAAATAAATAAATAAATAAATAAATAAATAAATAAATAAATAAATAAATAAATAAATAAATAAATAAACAAATGCCGTCTAAAATATAACCTTTCTGCATTCTGCGAAGGTAATAAAGGCAATACCTGTAAGTAACCATTGCAATACCTGTAAGTAACCATTGCAATACCTGTAAGTAACCATTGCAATACCTGTAAGTAACCATTGCAATACCTGTAAGTAACCATTGCAATAAGGTTCTAGGTAAATTGCTCAAAAACAATTGCTCAAAAGACAGTTGCTCGAAAACAATTGCTCGAAAAACAATTGCTCGAACCAACAATTTTTGATCGAATGAACAATTGCTCGAATGGTCAAATTGCTCATTGTTCAAATTAATAAAAGACAGATAATCACTTCAATTAATTGCACCTAACCGTCCAGTTATCTAATTATTAATTTATAATAACTGGATTTTATATTTTTCATTGCTATTTACTATCAATCATTATACAGTTTCTAAATTATTATCTTCCTGGTTCTCTTATTTTTATTGAACAGGAATATTGCACCAATTTTGAGTACAGTAATTTTCGTTTTTTGTCAGTCAATAGCTTCACTGGGCTCCGAAGAGATGTTCTCGTGGCTAGGTTAGGTTTTAGCAACTCGTGCTATGGGAACTGTTTCCGACACATTTAGCATGACCTCTGTTCGTGCCACTTGTTCTTATTACTATTCCCTTTTTTTTGGTAGCTCTTATATGGTTGACCACCTTCTCTTTTTTCACATTAAGCAATTGAATATTCAAAATTTGATTATTTGAGCAATCTTTAATTACATAAATATTGCTGAAAATCGGTTAATAATGAAGTGTAATCTCTTCAATTAGTATTTCATTTATTTTATATTATTTAAACGATTCATCATTCGAGCAATTGTTTTTCGAGCAATTGTTCATTCGAGCAATTGTTTTCGAGCAATTTACCGGCTACCTTGCAATAAGCACCTTGACTTTTTTTACTTTCTTTGGTATTTAAGAATGTTTTATTGTCATCTGTTTAATTATTTGTGAATTTTTATTGTTTTAAACATGAAGAGCAAATTGGAGAAGAGAATGTCAAACAAACTGAACTATTGTTGCTAAATAAAAGTGAAGTTATTTAGTTTCTATTAGGATTACTGGCTTAATATTCTTCTATTTTCAATGTTGAACTTCATAATATAACATTAGTTATTTATATAATAGTAAAAGTGAATGTGAACCGAAACTGCTACTAAAGTAAATACTTTAGAACAACCGTTAGTAAAGTAAATACTTTAGAACAACCGTTAGTAAAGTAAATACTTTAGAACAACCGTAAGTAAAGTAAATACTTTACAACAACCGTTAGTAAAGTAAATACTTTAGAACAACCGTTAGTAAAGTAAATACTTTACAACAACCGTAAGTAAAGTAAATACTTTACAACAACCGTTAGTAAAGTAAATACTTTAGAACAACCGTTAGTAAAGTAAATACTTTAGAACAACCGTAAGTAAAGTAAATACTTTACAACAACCGTAAGTAAAGTAAATACTTTACAACAACCGTAAGTAAAGTAAATACTTTACAACAACCGTTAGTAAAGTAAGTACTTTAGAACAACCGTTAGTAAAGTAAATACTTTAGAACAACCGTAAGTAAAGTAAATACTTTACAACAACCGTAAGTAAAGTAAATACTTTACAACAACCGTTAGTAAAGTAAATACTTTACAACAACCGTTAGTAAAGTAAATACTTTAGAACAACCGTTAGTAAAGTAAATACTTTACAACAACTGTTAGTAAAGTAAATACTTTACAACAACCGTTAGTAAAGTAAATACTTTACAACAACCGTTAGTAAAGTAAATACTTTAGAACAACCGTTAGTAAAGTAAATACTTTACAACAACCGTTAGTAAAGTAAATACTTTAGAACAACCGTTAGTAAAGTAAATACTTTACAACAACCGTAAGTAAAGTAAATACTTTACAACAACCGTTAGTAAAGTAAATACTTTAGAACAACCGTTAGTAAAGTAAATACTTTACAACAACCGTTAGTAAAGTAAATACTTTAGAACAACCGTTAGTAAAGTAAATACTTTACAACAACCGTTAGTAAAGTAAATACTTCACAACAACCGTAAGTAAAGCAAATACTTTACAACAACCGTTAGTAAAGTAAATACTTTAGAACAACCGTTAGTAAAGTAAATACTTTAGAACAACCGTTAGTAAAGTAAATACTTTACAACAACCGTTAGTAAAGTAAATACTTTAGAACAACCGTTAGTAAAGTAAATACTTTACAACAACCGTTAGTAAAGTAAATACTTTAGAACAACTGTTAGTAAAGTAAATACTTTACAACAACCGCTAGTAAAGTAAAAGTTTTTGCTGCTGTTCATGCATATTTTTTCACAATCTCTGTTTGTCAGTTTTACCGTTTAGCATCTCCTCTTTTGTTTATTCTGTTAAAATCACTTCATTAATTTAGCAAATTACGAAAATTAGTCGAGCATATTGAATTAAATCCTAAAGATTTCATTCACTTTGTTTGCATTGAGTTATTACTATTATTATGTATAATAATAACTTCATCTTTATTTCATTTAATACATTTTTTATCCATAAGAACATTAGACTGTGAGTAGAATAAGCAAGAGTAAGACTGTGAGAAACAAACTATAGGCCCTAACTAAAAAAGAGTGCTGCTCCTTTGCCCTTCTGTTCGTCCTTCGTAAAGGCCGATGCTAAGACTCTCAATAACGTACCTAGTAAACCAAGTCCGTAAGTGATAACGAGTTAACTATTAGCAAAAAGTGAACCTTGTGTTATTTTGTCTGAAAACATACCTAAAAAGTTAAAGCAATCGGTTATTTAATGATAAGAACATGAACAGAGCAATGATTTCGATATCAAAATTTGAACATTTTTTATACATCTATGGACATAGGAATTAATATTTATAGGAAATATATAGGAATATATATTTCCAGCACTTCAGAGTAAAATGGAAAGTGAGACACTTAATATATAACATACTACAACATATTGCAAAGATAAGCAATTGAATAGACACATTGGTTATGAACCAGTGCCTCTTTAAATTAATGTGTAACAAAATAAAATGCATTCAAAGTTATTGCTTTTACTTTTTTATTGAATTTTTAAATTTATTTCTAGAAGCATTGTATCTTTTATTTTAAAGTTGAGTAATGCTCTGGAATATCCTTTTCCTATTTACATGTTAAATTCTTCCTTGATGTGGTAACGTAGTAGTGATAGTATGTGACTATATGTGTTACGCGCCATTTGCCGTTTGCGCAATCTCGATATTGTCGCACTTTTTCAGATCTTAAAAAAGCGCAACGCATTCTCTCATGTAATTTGATGGACAGCTTTACTTCATTTTTTGTTCTATTAAAAGCAATTAGTTAATTCCAAACTTTTGGTAGAATGTTTGATATCTCAGTAAAATTAGAATACCAGTTTTGTTCAAGTTTTCTTTGAGTAATTAACTCGATCTTAATTACCAATATATTACCAAGTTATTATGTATAGCTTTAACTATCATATTTTGATGAAATGGACCAATTAAATGCATAAATAATTGATTATCTACTCCATCACTGTTGGTTCTGCTCCATACCCTTTACCTGCCTTGCACACTCTCGAGATTGTCGCACATTTTTAATGATCATAAAAACGCGCAGCGCATTCTCGAGATTGGGCAAATCAGTAAATGGCACGGAACATATACATACTGATAATAGAACACCCATACCCAACAGTATAATATTAAAAAATAAGGAATGTAATAACTATATTATATATTTTTGCCATGAATCAGTTCTAGAACATCCTCATTGAGTTCCATGTTTTTTTCGTACGAATCAGTTCTAGAACATCCTCATTGAGTTCCATGTTTTTTTCGTACGAATCAGTTCTAGAACATCATCATTGAGTTCCATGTTTTTTTCGTACGAATCAGTTCTAGAACATCATCATTGAGTTCCATGTTTTTTTCGTACGAATCAGTTCTAGAACATCCTCATCATCAAATTTCCATGTCCGTTCGATGTGAAATAGTTTCTAGAACCTTCTCGTTGATGTTCTAAGTATTTTGGTGAGAATCACTTCCTAGAACATCCTCAATAAGTTCCATGTCAATTTAGTGTGAATCAGTCCGATGGGAGCCTATGGGTACCAGGGCAGCCTTCGTGCGATGGACATTGGCATCTGCTAGCATTTTGCGAAGGTTATTACCTCTTCCTCGGCGTATAAAAGAGCAGTACGTGCTGCTTTACAGCTCAGTCTTGGGTAATTAGTAACAATACACAGTTCTTGAAATGGGTGCATATACGCTGGTGGGTATTAGTGTGAATTGCAAAAATTATTTGATTCATAAAGTTGATTTGATTTATGAAATTGATTTGATTTATAAAATATTTTAAAATATTCAAAGGATTTAACTGGTAGTTGCGAAGTTCTATACAATTTATAGTTTAAACTAAAAAACTTTCTGCAAATATTTAGAAGTGATAAAATAATTAATTTGATGTAAAATCATATCGCATATTTTTTAAAGAGAGAAAAAGCATTCATTTTCTACCGTTCATTTATATTTATCGATCAATGCTTTATAGAGGATGGAAAATTTATTAGCTTGCAAAGTTAACTCTGCTAATTTGCCGATACACAAACAATTGTAACAATTGTTCTAGTCTATCAAGTGAAAAACAGGATAAAATATACTTTCTTATTATACGCGAGGAATAAATTAGCTTCATATGCTCACTAAACTGTATACTTCCTTTATTATTTCTAATTCAACAACAAATTATGTTTCAATTTGACTTTTCAATCTATCATCCTAACTAACAATTATTTGTTTAATAAATTTCCAATTAATTAGTTTGCAAACTATTGTTTATGAAATAATTCTAAAGGATGAATATTGAATAATCTAGCCATGAATTATTCTATGTGAGATCACACTCACTAAGAAGGTATTAACTTCCAAACTTTCTTTTCGTTGCAGGTGTGGGTAGCAGCCATTAGCTGCGCGCTGATTGGTGTTGGGGAGTCTTATCCTCAGCACAGATTCACGCGCCCTTCTTATTTCTCCTTCAGTACTGTACACGTCCCATCCTCTGAGCCACTAAAACCAGCCCAAATTACTCCAATTATTGAGGCGGTTGACTCAGAAACCCAAGCAGCCGGAACAGTAGAAGTAGCACCATCACCAGTAGAGGAGAAAATCGAACCAGTGGTTGATTCAGACCCAGCGAGCCCCACAGTAGATGAAGTAATTCCGGTTGAATCATTGGCCCAAACAGATGAATCTTTCGTTCTTCTAGAAGCTGAACCAGTTGCATCAGAGCTGGAAGTGGTAGAATCAGTTGATATTATCCCAGAAACAGCCACAGAAGTAGTCGATCAAGTTTACGATCAAGAAGTGCTTCTAGATGTTACTGAACTTCCAGAGACATTTATATCACAAGAACCAGAGCAATTATACGTTGAAGAAATATACGAGCCTCAAGTTAATGTGCAGCCTGAAATTCAAGTTGTAGAAAAGGTTGAAGAAATAATTGTTGAAGAACCTAAAATTGCTAAACAGTTGATCGAAGCTGATGTGATTGTAGAGAAACCTGTTGATGATATGCAATTGGTAATCGGAGAAGAACCACAACCAGAAATTATTCAAGAAACCGAAATCGTGGAAGTTCAAGCACCACAGCAAGTACAGGTAGTTAGCGAGCAACAAGAAACTTCTTCAGTTGATCCTCTACAGACTGATACTTTCTTTAGGTACAATAATTTCTTAAATTCTTGGTTGAAACTTGCTTCAGTTAACATGAAGAGATCAGATTTGCTCAAATTGGTTCACACGCCTGGCCAAGATCAAACTCATTATTCAACTAACATTAGACAAACAGAAACTGTCGAAGCCCCAATTGTACAGGCTGAGATTATTGAACCAGTACCAGAAGTTGTGGAGCCAGAGACTACAATTGTTGAAAATCCAGTAGCTTTGGAAACAGAAGTTACATATGTTGACGTACCAGAAGTTATCGAACCTTCTGCCGACTATGATGTACTTGCTCCAGAGAGTGTAGATCAAGTTGACACCATCTATGATTCACCAGTTGAGACCGTTTATGATTCACAAGTTGACACCATTTACGATTCACCAGTTGAGACCGTTTATGATTCACAAGTTGACACCATTTATGATTCACAAGTTGACACCATTTATGATTCACCAGTTGAGACCATTCATGATTCAACAGCTGACACCATTTATGATTCACCAGTTGAGACCGTTTATGATTCACAGGTTGACACCATTTATGATTCACCAGTTGAGACCATTTATGATTCACCAGCTGACACCATTTATGATTCACCAGTTGAGACCGTATATGATTCACAGGTTGACACCATTTATGATTCACCAGTTGACACTATTTATGATTCACCAGTTGAACAAGCTGTGCAACAAAATCCTGAACCAGTTTCAGAGCCAATGCCTGAGCAATTTTTGCATCCAATTGTTGAAGATGTACAGCAAACTCTCTTCGAAGTGACCGCCGAAACTGAGGCTACTCTTATTGAAGAAAACACAACCCCATTGCCCATGGAAGAAGAGATTGCTACTGAGGAAATTCCAACAATTACAGAAGCCACCGAACAACTTTCAAAGACTGACACTAAAGCATTGCCTGAATTGACTCCAGATTTAATCCAATCAAATGCTATTGCTAAATCCATTAGCTCAGGATTGGATTCCCAAAATTTCATTCAAACACAAACTACAGCACCTGTTAAAGCTGTTAAAGTAAATAAACTTAACCCAATTAGTACTTTTACTCAAAGTACTTTTATCCAGGGTCAACAAACACCAGTTAGACAGCCATCACCATGGCAACAACATACCTTTGCCCAAGCACCTAGGCAACACCATACTTTCTCTCAAGCACGCCATCACTCCGTTGCTCAGGCCCCAGCTAGACATCAACATGTTGCTCAGGCCCCAGCAAGACACCACCACGTTGCCCAGGCTCCAGCAAGACACCACCACGTTGCCCAGGCCCCAGCAAGACACCACCACGTTGTCCAGGCCCCAGCAAGACACCATCACGTTGCCCAGGCCCCAGCAAGACACCACCATGTTGCTCAGGCCCCAGCAAGAAACCACCACGTTGCCCAGGCCCCAGCAAGAAACCAACACGTTGCCCAGGCCCCAGCCAGGCATCAGGCCGTAGCTAGGCACCACACTTTCAATCATAGTCCTTCTTACAACAGATTCAGCTACAGCTTTGCTCACGTGCCAAGGTCTTTCCATGGCTAGAGCATAGAATTGTAGATAATCACTTACTTTATTAAATTGTTGGAGATAAAGAAAGCCCAAAATATTTGCAACAGCAAACACGTATTCACACGGGCAATGTATATTATGAAATTCCAACTGTATATTTGTTTTCTTGTTGATATGGATGTATATAATGTGTTAGTTAACCTGTAAGTTTTCGGTGCCTTCAGTTTCTAAAGAATGAACAATTCTTGAAAAATGGATATAACATGTTTCGCTTTCTCTGAATGAACTTTGGATATCAATTATCGCTGAAACATAAAAAAAACGAATTAAATTATTCTAAAACCGATCTTAATGTTTTTTATTTTAAAGAATATCCCTATCATTATATTTTTATTAAGTAGGTATTTATCATTTATTTTGAATGAGTTGAGAGCTGTAATGATCACGTGTCGAAATAATTATAAAAACTGATATTTCTTCGAAACGATTTGATGCTTTCAAATTTATTGATAAACTCACTTTTGTACTGGGCAGTTAAATGACTTTGCTATTGTATAAAAAAACAATTTGTTACCAAATCTCGAATGTAAATAAAATAGCAGAGGAGTGTTTCTGTTTAAGAGATGGGTTGCTATGAATGGCCTCATTGTGACTACAGTTAAAGTCTGACTTGGAAACTTTCTCCCAAAACAAGAGAGGTAAACAATGCGTCATTTGGTAGTTTCACGATTCCTTATATTTCACGATTCCCAATTGTACTAAAAAGGTATGACAAAGATAATCTATTTTAAATTGAATAATTTCTTTAACTTCAAAACATGTACCACAAGTTTTCAATTGTTGCCTAATGAATGAGACACTGAACAGTGTCTCATTTTAGCTAATACGAGTTTTGAAGTTCGGTTATTTAATAACTTTTACTAATGAAGCATTTTTAATGAAGAAAAGGATATGTAGTTTATTTTGAAAAAGTGCCATCTATTGATAAATTTTTTTCGCAAGTTGTTCAATTAACGTTTTTATATCGGCATCTAATGTTCATCATTATAACTCAAAAAAATGCTCTATTAGTTAGTATAGTGTATATGCATTATACATATATTTAAAATTCGATTATTTTCTTTTTAAATAAACCGACATTTTGTAAACATCTATGAAGATTCAAGATCATCTATCTGGAAATAATGTAAATAACGCCATCTCTCAGATGTTCGCTTTAAGTAAGTTAACTAATTTCATATCATTACCTAATTAATTTTCATCTATGATATTCAGAGGCGGGTATGCGAATCCCTTTTTAGGTTCCAAATCTGAATCTTCGCCGGTTCTGCATTCCGAATTTATTCTGAACATTGTTCGCGATCCTTCGATTCTTTAAAAAATAGCAAAGCGAACCTAAATTCCAATACTTTCCAAACTTTTCCAAAATTAAATTTTACATATTCCGAATCTAAATTTAAAGCTGTAATTACGATTAAAAAGAGTGACTTTTAAGATATCTACATTATTTGTTAAACAAATTATTAATACAAGTCAATAGAAATGAAAGTTCACCAAACCTAATATTTAAAAACTAAAATTCACAACACTAAAGTCTTGACAGATTCACTCTAACGGTCTCACCTGTCCCTCTCTAACATGATCCCTCTCAACTAACTTCAAGTTTCCTTTCACGAAGGTCAGGTTCTCAAAGTTCAGATTAGTCACAGGGCCGCTTGGCCTCAAAATGTCCGAGCCGAAGAGTCTTTCAGCTGAAGCAGACGAGGGCAGGGGAGTGTTATATTTGACGAAACAGTTCACAGAGTGCTACCTGTGTTCTTGGGAAAGTTTGCCGAGGAGATCATCATGATAATTATTCTGACAATGCTATTTAATAGCTGACCTTCTTCTCAAGGTTGGTCAGCAACTCAGGCTCCTCCTCGTCCTCAAGTGTCAGCAATGCTCATGTTTACGGCTCGACTTGTGCCAGGCATCAGCTTTGGACTTGAAAACTCTGGCAGTTGGATAACGTCAGATTCGCTCTCGGCAAGTTGCTTGGTTTCCTGGACCTTTGTGTGTCAGACTGAAAACTTGCGTTTCTCGACCTCGGTGGGGATGACACATAATTATCCATTATCATCGGTGAGTATGATGTGAACAGACTAGTCTAGCCTAGTTGGGTGTCCTCTCCAGAGTGTTGTTAGTACAACGGTTGAAGAATGTCTGACTATTGTAGCCCACGCATCACTAACAAGCGTTCCTATTGGCTTACAGCCAGTTGTAGTCACAACAGAACGAGTCTGTGGGGTACAGATAAAGCAACGAGATCAACACCACTAGTATATTTATAAGCTCATAGAAGTGCAGTCTAGGCATTACAACGAGTCTTCGTTTCGCATTAGGACTACATACACACAATCACACAGGCTTTATTATATTCTTGAGCACATTTCGACCCGTGAGACACGCAATACTGGAATGGAAGTAGAGAGAAGCGATAAAGTAACCACAATTCTAATGGTTATAGGCGTCACCACATCTGTATGCCGCGCAATAGTTGAAAACCAATATTCGGTAGTCTTCTTTAAATCAAAATTTTCCCTGGATACGTAGGTTCGGATTCATGTATAAAAGACGTTTCAAACCTTGTAGTCCGAATCTTTTCTAACGTCGGTCCAAATCCGAACCTTCGAACTCAAATGCCAGTTCGTCCAATTCACTTATAATAGTTCGCGAACATTTGTTCGGGATACCGACCTCTGATCATATTAATTATGTTAAAATATTTCATATGATAATTAAAAAGATGCACCTCTCCTTTAAGAACAACAATTGTATTTCCCGTATTTCTTTTTATCCCAGATTTTTGTTACCCGTATTTTTCCGGTTATTTAGTATCCTGACAATTATATGGTAATTAATTAACATAATTACTTGTAAATGTCAGGGCAAGAAATGCTATCTGATGGCTAATTTCATTTTTATTTTCTCTTGGCATTTCTTAGTTGCTAAGTAGGGTAAATTTAATTTTAAAGATGAGTATGTTTTACTACCATTATTGGTTTGCACTTAGAAGTCAGGAGATAATCTGTCCTTCAAATAGAGAATAATTGGATCAATAAGGTAAGTCGTTATTTAAATAACATTTTGTTAGATCAACTAGGTAGTTGGGGGTACGGTCATGAGCCCCCCCGGTCACGAGCCCCCCCCGGTCATGAGCCCCTCTAGGTCATAAGCCCCCCCGGTCACGAGCCCCCCCCCCCTCCATGTGTTTTTAATCCTTATTTACCTAATTAAACAAATGAAGAATATACTTAGATAGAAATAACTGAGAGCTGCTAATGTAGTTTGTTGTATCCGCTAGATTGTTGTACTGTACACTTCATGATTGTTTAATGACCTGGCAGGGGGGTTCGGGGGGCGGCACGCCCCCCGATATACATATATTTTATGTCTAATCAGTAATGAACTACAAAAGTGTCAATAAGGATTAAATAATATAGGTAAATAAGGATTTAAAAACAGGGGGGCTCATGACCGGGGGGGCTTATGACCTAGGGGGCTCATGACCGGGGGGGGGGCTCTTGACCGGGGGGGGGGGGGGGGGCTCTTGACCGGGGGGGCTTATGACCTACACCCAGGTAGTTGAAGGGCTATATTTTGTTTTCAATTGTCACACACTAATTATTGCTTGCTGCTATGGCGATTCTCAATTTATATTTTGACAATGTTAGTTCAATTTTTTTTATTTCCTCTAAAAGACTAGACGAGTCTAATAATTTTTCTAAAAGACTAGACGAGTCTTGATTTCCGTAAATCAGAGGCTAGACGAGTCTGTGTTACCTACAACTTCTTTTCTAACCCTGATCTTACTCCCGGAATATACTACCACCACCCTAAGTTGGAACTCTTGTGCTAACCCTGATCTTGCTCCTGGAATATCCTGCCATCATCTTAAGTTGACTGCTCAGTGGACATTTTGAATAAGAGTAATCCCATGTAAATAGCCCTCTTGTGAATTCAAACCATCCCATGAACCTAATTAATTCCAATAATATAATAAACCTCATCATTCTTAGTACCTCAAATATTCAGTCTTTGACTGAATTTATTCAGACCTAATTTTTGTCAGTTTCTATTATTCATTATCTTAACTAATTAAAAATTTCACAATTATCGTTCATAGATAGGAATTAATACTTTAAAACGTGTTTCAATCATAATCTTTCCAAAAGATCCCCTTGGCGTTAAAAATAAATAAGATCCTGTCATGTATTGACAGTTCAAAATGAACATACCTAATAAGATTAAGACAGGTTAAATTATTGGACTGAGTTCTTGCGCTTTCATCTTTATATGCCATTATGGAGAATTAACCTGCAAGAATACAATTTGGAATAATTCATGATCTTGTACTAGTATATAGAGTTTATACAATATAAAATTCAAATATGTGAACAGATAAAGCTCGTTCAACGGACAACAATACCTATTCCTAGCAGTTGTATTCACAGGAAGGTTAATATTAACAACTAGTCTCATATAGCGGTTCTAGGTAAATTGCTCGAATGATCTAATTGCTCTGAGTGTTTGAATTAACTAGTCTGTTAATCCTGAAAATGAAGCACTTCGATCAGTGGCACCTAATCCTCCTGGTTTCTAATTAACTGTATTTAATATTTTTATTTCAGATTAATCACTGCAATACTGTTCTTTAAATTTTACTTATTTTTATAAGACCGAAATTATTGCAAAAAGTTTGGGTACTACAGTTTTCGTTTTTTGTCAGTCAATCGCTCCACTGGTCTCCGACGAAATGTTTCTGGGACTATAGGTACTAGGTTGTGACTATTATGTTTTAGCAACTCGAGCTATGGGAACTACTAATCCCAGGAAAGAGCAGTTGTCCCAGAGACATTTAGCATTACAGGCAGGCCTCGCTTTAAGTACACCTCGGTTTAATAAAAGTGGTACTTATTTCGAGTCATGTCTCGAAATAAGTAACGTTCGTAGACATAGAAAACGGAGGAAATTTTTTGTGATTATTTCACGGTAACTAAAAAAAATCATAATTACAATCCAGATGAGGTTATTAGAAGCAATTGGTTCAGAAATTCAACATGCCACAATTTGGTTATGTTTCGTGTTATTGCACGGTTCCATATTTTCGAACACGTAAAAATCTCTAAATAATAATCATTATTTAACTTTTATTCCAATTGGTATTCTTGATACCAATTTGAATAGAAATTGAATAATAACTATATTATTTTCTTTTCTGACGTGTCCGAAAATGTAGAACGTACCAATAACGTCAGATTGTCAATTTTAGAAAATTAGTAAAAAAGAAGGATAATAAAGAAGTACTAATTCATATAGGATGTAATTCGACTAAAATTTATACTTAAAGGTCCCCTCCAAGCAAATTTTTTTATTGCTTAATTCGACGAAGCTAATGTTTCTCAACATCTTAATGCAAACCCCATAAAATTTGATAGCATATTTTTAATTTTATATGCTTTCAAAGATTTTTATAATCCAAACTCTACAAAACCTACTTTACTTCCGACTTACTAATTTTCGGTCTGAAGAAGAATGTACACCATTTGTTTTGATTGTCAACTAGGTATTTGGTTTAATAAATTTATTTATTATTCGTTTAAAGGTTTAAATTTGGATAAACATATAATAGAAACGTTTGTATACTTTTAGAAACAATTAATATCTAAAAAGAAGGCCAAAAACAAATTTTTAGTTTAAAAATCTAAATTTGTAATCAAAACAAAGTGTGTACAATCTTCCTCTTCAGCGTCAGTTTAGTGATTCGCTCAATTGTTGCTCACAGAGTATTAAAAAACTTTAAAAGCAAATAATAAAATATATACAGAACCGAATTGTATGCGGTTTGCGGAATAATGATCGTAGACCTTAGTTCTATAATATTATGTAATAAACTCATTTTTTCCCCGGAGCCTGGAGAGGAGCTTTAAGTTAAATTAAATGTTATTAACAAGTGAGTTTTAGTTTCCTCAGCTTTAGTGAGATATAAAACAAATAGAGACTCAACTGGTAAGGAGATATATTGCACAGTACTTACAATGCCCTGTTACTTAGCTAACAGTTACGAGATACAGTACTTACAATGCCCTGTTACTTGGCTAATAGTTACGAGATACAGTACTTACAATGCCCTTTTACTTGGCTAACAGTTACGAGATACAGTACTTACAATGCCCTGTTACTTAGCTAACAGTTACGAGATACAGTACTTACAATGCCCTGTTACTTAGCAAACAGTTAAGAGATACAGTACTTACAATGCCCTGTTACTTAGCAAACAGTTAAGAGATACAGTACTTACAATGCCCTGTTACTTAGCTAACAGTTACGAGATACAGTACTTACAATGCCCTGTTACTTAGCAAACAGTTAAGAGATACAGTACTTACAATGCCCTGTTACTTAGCAAACAGTTAAGAGATACAGTACTTACAATGCCCTGTTACTTAGCAAACAGTTAAGAGATACAGTACTTACAATGCCCTGTTACTTAGCAAACAGTTAAGAGATACAGTACTTACAATGCCCTGTTACTTAGCTAACAGTTACGAGATACAGTACTTACAATGCCCTGTTACTTAGCTAACAGTTAAGAGATACAGTACTTACAATGCCCTTTTACTTGGCTAACAGTTACGAGATACAGTACTTACAATGCCCTTTTACTTGGCTAACAGTTACGAGATACAGTACTTACAATGCCCTGTTACTTAGCAAACAGTTACGAGATACAGTACTTACAATGCCCTGTTACTTGGCTAATTAAGGTAATGTACAATAATTCAGCCTACATACAAAATAGGTATATTTGTTTTTTTGTATTGTAAAGTTTTTATTAGTGTTTTGTGACAAGTATTAGGCAACTATTGTTGCTAATATTTTTAATAGTTACTATATGTTGTGAATAGGTGATATTCTTCAGTTATTTGATAAAAAATGAGCGATATTTATAAATTATAACTTGAATCACAACAGAACAATAATTTTACTACAAAATATTGTAGCTCTCTTTTAAGATTCCCAAGTTTTTCAAATCTATTTATCAATTTTTCAAAGTGAAATTTCAAAATGAATAACCACTAAAGAGCGTACAGAATTATATCAAGTCAAGCTAATATCAATGATGTAGCTAATGGACAGTTGACTCCTAAGTCAACAGTTCTATCATTTTACACACAAATATTATCTATTAATGCACCTGCCCTAATTAATACTTTAACGCAGTAAATTTGGTTCTATATTCTACAGTAGAGTGAACAAATACAACCACACAAGTTACGATAAATATTGAAAGATACTTTAGCTAAGGGGTACTCAGAAACAAATCTGACCTCTGTTATTTCTGATTGAAATGTCATGCCCCTTGTTAAGACCCACTATCCGAGTACTGTGAGTGTACAGCGCCATCCCCCTAGGTGGATTAATATGAATTCAAACTCTAAAAATGGACAGGATTACCTAATGTCATTTACAATTTTAATTATTCACAGAGTGACCAATGACATAAATTCAAAATGTAGATACTCCTTTAATAATACATATAATGAATTAACATAGCATAGCTTATTATAAAAAGTTCATAACAATTAGCTAGTAGCTATTTTAGGTTACATATTTGCATACTTTCAATAACAATAATTTCACCAGCAATAATTTATTAAAAAAAACTAACCATGAAAAAATAAATGCTATTAAATTAACACCAGATGAATAGAATGAATACAAGGTGTGACGCAAAGAATACAAGGTGCGACGCAAAGGATACAAGGTGTGACGCAAAGAATACAAGGTGTGACGCAAAGAATACAAGGTGTGACGCAAAGGATACAAGGTGTGACGCAAAGAATACAAGGTGTGAAGCAAAGAATACAAGGTGTGACGCAAAGAATACAAGGTGTGACGCAAAGGATACAAGGTGTGACGCAAAGGATACAAGGTGTGACGCAAAGAATACAAGGTGTGAAGCAAAGAATACAAGGTGTGAAGCAAAGAATACAAGGTGTGACGCAAAGAATACAAGCAGTTTCTTAACATCTAGCTACACACTTAACAGGAATGAAAGATTAGTATAACGGACTATAGAGTAACCACACTAACTATTTAGCTACTCTACACCAGTAGAAATAACTTCCAAGAAGTTGTTTCCATATAATAATATTTTTTAAATTGTATATGATTTTGAGCCTGAATAACTATAGATGAGATGATTGACTATATTGTACTGTAATTAGAGTTCTTTTTGCCATTGAAATAGGTACTAAACATCGACAGGAAGTCCAGGATGTAAGTTCCTGATGTGCAGCTTGAGGTTGTTCTTCTGGTTAGTTTTTCTGTTACAGTAGGGACACTGGTAAGGCTTTTCCCCAGTGTGAACTCTGATGTGCAGCTTCAGATGGTCTTTCCTCTTGCACATTTTGCCACAGTAAGGACAGTACAGAGGCTCATCGTTAGAAAAAGAACTTAATTGTTTGGATAAACTGCTGCTACAAGCATATACTGAATTATCAATGGATATGCCATTTGGGCTAGAAAAACCATTCTTTATTGAAGTACCATCGAGCATATATTTGTGATCTCTTTGATAGTTCATTTGATTGTTGTCTACTTCAGTCATGTCAAATGATGCCTCATTTATTTGCATGTTATCTACACTATTATCGCTAGCTATGCTATAGTATAGAGGATCAGCTCCTTCCGAGTTGCTATCACCTCTTACTCTCTCTATCTTATTAAACACCTGCAGTTTGTCATCACTACTTTCGAATACATTTCTAGTAGCATTGCTACTGCCGTCACCCAAACTATTACCAGTTCTGCTGAAGTAGTTGCTGCTGCTGTCAATTTTGTTAGCAAATATTGAAGAATAGGATGCTGGAGTATTGTTGAGGTATGTACTTGTTACTTCAGCTGACAGAGACCTACCACTAATGACTGCTTCACAAAACTGAAAAGATAAAGTCATTGCATTTACACAATTGCTAACATAATTACTACAAATTTATATTTATTCAAACATGTTGGGGATTTAATTATTTCAGGAAAAAAAATAGAATCATTGTTTACTATACCTAATAGCTGTAAGTTTTTTTTAGTATATAAAGGGTGAGGCGCGAATATGGAAGTAAATTAAAATGGATATTATTATAATTTTATTGAAATTGTTCAACTCTGCATTTGGTTACCACCTTCAGTCTCCTGCTAACACCTGCATATGTTCTTCTAGAGCGTTTTAATTAATTCGTCCGCACTGCGATGAATTTCTCCACTGTCCTGGACTTTGAGAATGAACCACACATAAAAGTCCTACCAGGAAAAATGACACATGGCTGCCTCTTCCACTCCTCAACCATCTCATCGCCCTGTGCATCTGCCTCTTGCACTTGCTGGTGACATCGATCTTCACCCTGGTCCAAAGTCCACAACAAAGGAGCTCCTCCAACGACTATTCAGATTTCGCCTCTCCCATGAACCCTTCTCCTCTACTCTCCCTAAAACTCCCGAGAAATGAGAGACTCCCTCTCTGATAGCTGTCCTCTTTTGGGTTTCTCCTGCAGCTCCCCTAACCCCTCATCAGAAGAATACAGGGAAATAGAAATGCCCCTCCCTCGAATATCTCCTTTCTGCAACTCATTTAAAATGAAACCAAACCCTACCTTCCTGAACTTATCCCTTTCTTTCACCAGCATCACATCGATATCGCTTGCATTCAAGAAACCAACGAGGCACTGGCCGAGGTGACCAAGAGGGTGACGTCTAAAAACCTGACCATTACACCCGCCAAAATCCTCTGTCAACCTATTCATTCACACACTCCTGGGAGTCACTTACTCCACTCACCTCTCCTTCACCCCTCATATCAAGTCCGTCATTACCAGAGCTTCAGACAACCTCGATGTCCTCAAGGCTTTGACCAGAACGCATGGAATCTCTAAAGGGAAATTCTCCTTTTGACCTATAAAGCCCTCATAAGTCCCATCACCACATAGGCTTCCCCAGTCTGACGCCTGAAATTATCAGTAGGTGCCCTGGAACAGCTTCAAAGACTCCAAAATAACGCCCTTCGGGTGTGTACGGACAATCTTCAAATGGCTGCATTGAGCCAACTGCACTCAAATTATATGGTTCTCCCTGTCTCCCAGAACCTCGACTTTCTCTACAAGAAGTACCTCCTAAGCATCCTTCATCCCTCCCACCCCTATCACCATGACTCTCTCCACCAAGGGTCCCGGAGCCATGAAGACCACCTTATCCTTCTTGTAACTTTATGACGTGTAAGTCCTTCCTGAGGACTAGTACAGGGAGGCCTTCAAGTTTTAAGCTATGGCATAAACATGTACTGCAAGCCCACGCCCCTCCCGTCTGCCCTTCAGAGATGGGTCTCCCCCGTTCCACCAGGTCCACACTCTCCTAGTTGAGATTGGGTTTCCGTTCCAGACTACAGGTTCAGGATCGGTAAGGCAATTTGTGCTCCACATCTTCAACTGCGGAGCGATCATCACTTTACTCTCAAGGGTTAATCTTTTGACGGTCCCTGGGGCAGTAGCGGACCACCTCCTCACGTTTTCTAGTTTCAGATGTCCACTCTCCTTCCCGACAGTCCCTCTCCTCAACCCCCCCTGCCTGCAAAGAGCGCAAACACTTCCAGTGAAAGTAACAACAACAAATGGAACTCAGGTACAGATGGCTGCACTCACGGATACTTAACACAAAATTCAAAGAATGCAGTCAGAGAAAATTTATTCTTAGACAACAGATTCTTTGAAATCTCTAAGAGTAACATAACAGAAGATATAAATTTAATTAGTTAAGTTTTCAAAATTGTGGCAATAGTGAGATGAGAATAAAATATCTAAGGGTCATTATTCTCTATTTGTTTGACATATTTGAGCAAAAAAAATTTAACAGCTAATTGTACTCTTACCTCTTCATTTTGAGGAGAAAGGTCCTCTTCTCTACTAAGTTTTTCAGTGTCTTTCTCAGCGTTATTAGCCACCCTACTCTCCTCTTCATCCCACTCTTGCTTTATATCAACAACCATCAGATTTTTCTCTGTCGAACTATCTACCCTCCTCTTTTTGCAGTGACTCTCAACTTTGGATTGAAAATGTGCATTTGAAACTTCTTCATCTCTAGAACAGCTTTGCTTCCTCACTCTATCACTGGTGAGACAGGAAGAGTCTGTCTGCCTCATCACCCTATCACTGGTGTCTGACTCTGCTTCTTCACAGAGACTATCATTCTGCCAATCTTCTGCCAGTCCTTTAATTTGCAGAGACTCTGCTACTTTCAGCAAGCTGCCGAGTGAACTGTGTTTGACATCCGCCTCTCCATTGTACATGTAATCCAACAAAATCTCAAGGTCTTCCTTATCTACATCCTGTGGAACAAACAAAGTTAATATGCAACCTAAATGATGGAAGAATATATATATTTTTTTCAATATTTCTTTTCAGTGTTAGTTAGATTGTACTGGGTGGGTCCCTCCTAATTAGGTGTTTTCTTAAAGGCTATATTAAGTTAGGGAAACATAAAATAATATCCCAAATATTATAATTAATTATTCATAGGCACAGGCTATGGTGTAGGAGGAAAGAGAATAATCTTTTAATAATAATAAGGAGTAAGGCTGTATAAAAGGTAGAAAGAGAGAGAGTTAAACTAGGGTGATGAATATAACCTAATCATTTGGCAGTCAAGCAGCTAGACAGTAGCTATGTGATACATTGGGTAAAGCAATCAGCACAACCAATTATTATGTGATATGATGCAATTTGTTCATCTAAATGATAGCTAGCTACTTATTGAAGAGAAGAAAATCTAATTTTAGAAACTAACATAGCAACCTCATCTGGTGTGATCAACACACCTCACCTTCAGCACTATAATAGGAAGGTTAGAACTCACCTTCAGCACTATAATAGGAAGGTTAGAACTCACCTTCAGAACTAGCTATAACAAGAAGGTTAGAACTCACCTTCAGCACTATAACAGGAAGGTTAGTACTCACCTTCAGCACTATAATAGGAAGGTTAGAACTCACCTTCAGCACTATAACAGGAAGGTTAGAACTCACCTTCAGCACTATAACAGGAAGGTTAGAACTCACCTTCAGCACTATAACAGGAAGGTTATAACTCACCTTCAGCACTATAACAGGAAGGTTAGAACTCACCTTCAGCACTATAATGGGAAGGTTTGAGAGAGAGGTAGCACTGAGTATTCTGTTGAAGTAAGGAGAGCAAGAGGAGAGCACTAGCTTGTGAGCTTTGAAGATACTACCACCACAAGCCAGAATCACATCACTGTACACAGGCTGCAAAGATATGTCAGTGAATTTACTTTATGAGAGATAGCATTCTATTAAAGGTTAATAAGCCATTAGAAATTTGAAAATCAATACATCTACTTGAATAGCTATATGAATAAGATAAAATTAGAAGATAAATAAATGTATCATCAAAGGTGAACATTCTCATGATGAGAGGGATGAACAGTTATACCAGAGAGGCTGGTCTCTCATAGTGTTTAGCTAATTCAAAATCTCTTGTAGAAATGATATTTTCCATTATACTCATTTTACAGACTACTCTTATAAAGTAAATAGCTAGATGTTGTACGGTTTAGTTGCCAATAATAAGATAAGATGTTTGCTAAAAATAACACTGAACCAAACCATCCTTGTGTTCTTGAACATTATTCCTGAACCCTTAATAGTTCCATTAGCCTCAGTCTGTCAATATTCTCGCTCTATCTCTTGCCTCGTTTCAATGATTTTCTTTAGCTATTTTCTTTGATCATAATAATTTAGTTATCAGTTACAAATATAAAATTTATATTGAAGAGATTAGATTGAACAGAATATAAAATATAGCTAATAAATAAATTTGAATATTACTTACAAAGAAGAATTATGAATGGCTATGCATATTTGAGTTAATGAGTTTCTGTTATATTATGGTACCTTTATATATAAATTTATTCAATGTCAATAATATTCATATTCGTTAACTATGAAATGTATATAATTTACGTCACTATCATCTATAAATATATTGAACAGCAAATATTTAGAGTTATGAAAGTAGAGACCATACTTGAATATTTATCAGGAGCATAGCTTTTCTTGAGATATTAAATTGCATAGATCACTACTTTGTATAACATCAGATGTGTAACTCCATCTTAACATTGATAGGCACACAACTTCTCCATCTCATGACTCACCTTCCTTCTGAGCTCAGCAAGTGAAGACTGAAAAATGGATTGGTGGTGTTTCCATTTCAAAGAGAGCACTTCACCTTCTTCCATTGTTTAAAGAGTCAATTTATGGTATTATGAGATGGTTGGTTGCCTTAATTCTGAAAAAAGATTAATTAATTCAATTTCCAGTATTATCTAGGAGTACAGATTAAAATATTTTTTAAGTAAATGAGTTACTGTGATGGAAACTATGATATGAGGTAAATCATCTAAAAAGTCAAATACCTACTTTAAGATGAGTTAAATCTGATAAATCATAGCTAAATGTGGCGACCTAGGTCCATTTTCTCTCCACTCCAGTCTGTAGCAAATTTGTGCACAAAATTCCAGACTTTTTGAAAAAGCTGATATCCACCATAAAATTCCAGTAATTTGGCCTTTTCACCAACATTTTAGCCATTTTCCCACCATAAATTAATAGTAACATAGGAATAATTAGCTACAAATCTACCGACTTTGCAATAATATTGTTTTCAAAGGAGAAAAATTCCACCGACAAGTTGGCGGAATTTAACATGAAATACAGTCCAATCTGTATTTGGTGCACAAAAACTCATTGACTTGTTCAAAAAGTTGAAAATATCCACCAACATATTTGGCTGATCCATCAACATTTTCTTCAAAAGCCACTAAAAATTAATGTTAACATTTGAAAAAATAGCTAAAAATCCATCGACTTTGCTAGAATATTATATATTATCTAAAATTGGACTCAGATTTGTCTATGATACCCATGTTTCAAAGTTTGGACAAAGTCGCCAGTATACTGGCAACTTTCCAACCATCCTTTGAAATAAGGCATGTTAAAGAGTAGGGTCAACCATGTTTCAAAGTGTGAACTAAGTCGCCAGTATACTGGTGACTTTTGAGTGTTGAAATGATTTAAGAAACCTGTAAATAACAAGTAAATCAATCGTAGATAGTCTCGAATGATACACGTGCATCAGACATAATGCATAAGTATGTTTCTAAGTGTAAAATCTTCACTAGGAAGTCCTATTTCTTTTTCAAAGTATCTTAAATCAGTTAAATGTGGCGACCTTGATCAGTTTTCTAACTAAACTGGTGACTTTCCTGCCACACTTTGAAACATGGAGGGTCAAGCAGGTAAATTGCGGCACACTAACTAACTGCGGCATCTAACAACAGAAGCATCATAGCTTCAAAACACTGGTTGAAAACTTATATCAATAAATTATAGTATGCACTGTGCTTCTTTTAGTAGGTATGCAACATTTTAATGTAATTTCGGTTCAGAAATCGGAATATTTTTGAGAATCTTGAGAGGGTTGCAATTAAAAATAAAGGGACGCAATTTACCTGCGTCATGCGTGACCCTATGTCGGTTGTTAAAGCCTAGTCTGCAGAAACTGATTGAGTGTTCGTAGAGATCTCTTATTCTGTTTGTAGCAAAATTAATGTAAATATAGGGATTCGTTCAGAAGTGTTTGTAGCAAAATTAATGTTAATATAATTATATAGGAATTAATTCAAAATTGTTCAGAGAGAATATCCCAAATATCTCCCCCAAATTTCAAAGTGTGGCAGGAAAGTCACCAGTTTAGCGAGACATTTTTAACATCTTCAGTGCGAACAATCCTTAATTTCCTCCTATATTTACATGTATTT
>CANNZV010002507.1:80069-95529 GCA_947561585.1 Caprella mutica
CCACAGTGTAATACGGACTTTAGAGAGAAAAATAACAAAATTGAAGAGTAACTTTGATTAGTGATCTACGCAAAATTCTCCATCGCTGACTAGTAACAGTGTAAAGTGATCTACAGCTCCAGATCACTTTACAAAAGTTCCAAATGATTCGACTGTAAAGTGCTCTACACGCGTAGATCACTTTTCATTACTCTCACTTCGCATTCAAACATAGTAATCTACGGCAATATAAGCGTAGATCATTATTCAGGTATCAATGTTACTCTCTCACAGACTGCAACTGATCTACGCTAAGAATAATTTTGCAATTTGTAACGAGCCTTCTGATTGGCTAGAGCTGCTAGACATTAAGTACAGTGAGTTCTAACATTATTGGTATATTATTACAGTGCAGGTTATTGAGAGTTTTATTATTACTGTACTGCAATAATTATTATTTATAATATAAAGTTAATGAAAAAAATTTGTTGTAACAATGAGTAATTTTTATTAAAACAATTCATTATGATATTTTTTATATATATTAAAAAACAATTATTTATATTAAATTGAAGTTTAGATAATATGAACGGTGCAAATAATGTTGCAGATAATTTGAATAGTAAAGGTGAGTAAGAAAATAACTATCAATATTTAAAATATCGATGTAGGTAAATGAAACTAAATACAAACTGTGACAGTCAAAGCATACATATATAATAATGTTATTAGTTATTACATTGAAAATAAGTCGTGTGCAATGACACTGTAAGTAATTAAAACTGTATTTTATTACACATCTAACGATAAAAAATTGTATACTTTTTCCGAACACTAAGTTTTAATATTTTATTGAAACTTTTGAAAAGTCGTCAAAAAAGTGTGACAATTGTAACACAAGCATATAATAATTATAATTTAGTCCAATAATGTTATATTATTTTAAGTATCAAATAGTAATTATTGGTCGTTATCAATTTTTTCGATTAATAATGGTTGGTATATCAGTTGTCAATGTAAGTGTTTCTTTTTAATTAATTCCCGCGTTAATAATTTTGGTTTATCTTCGTTGTTGGTAGCTAACGGTTACTGTGAGGGGGGGGGGTGACTAACAGGGGGAGGGGGTAGATACAAAGGTATCCTTTATGTATTTACTACAGTTTCACAAATAGAATAAGAAGTGAATGATTACACTGAGAAATATGAAGCCTCTATTTAACTGTTTGCTTATATTTCTTTGTATACTAATATTTAATAATAATGTACGACAGTATATAAAATATTAATGAAAGATCATTTTAATTTTGGCGCTAAGATCAAGGGGGTTGAGCATGCATTGCTGTGTGTGTGCGTATATTGCTATAAGCTTCATAGTCAGTTAGGCATGTGGTAACTTGTATTTCTTCGAATTTCTATTGATGATCTATCATTGATATTAGATTCACCTAAAATTAACTGCTTGGGAAATGGTATTTATTTCTGTAATAAATATTAACAATTTTTTAGGAGCCAAGCAATTCAATTTTATAATATAATTGAAGTATAATGTATACATTATACAGTATAACATATAAACTCCGCGCACTTTACTCAATAATTACTCGTGATTACGAAATGTATGTAAGTGTATGAAGCGGGGCTGACACTGACGGGAAACTCATGAATGGGGAAAACGAACAATGCTTGAAAGAGTATTAGAGTATCTAGGAAAACCTACCTAACTAGAGTATCTATGAACCTAGGTAGATACTGTAGTTAGGTAGCTACTGACTAGGGAACTAGATACACTAGTCTTTCCCAGTACACACTTCATCTTGCTGCTAGCAAGATGAAGTCGTGGAAGAGAACTAGATAGGTACTAATATGATGGTATAAGAATCGAGCCATCTTGAAATAAGCTCATGTGTATATATTAAACTTAATAAACACATTTAAAAAAACTAGTTTGGTACCTAGTTACACTAGTTAGGTAACTAGTTACAGTAGTCAGGTAACCAGATATACTAGTTAGATACCTAATTCCATTAGTTACCTAACTAGTTATACTAGTTACTCAACTATTTATACTCGTTTTCATTATTAATTACTGTAAGTTACACTAGTTACCTAACTAGCTACACTAGTTAACTAACAAGGTAATCGCACTAGTTACCAAAAAAGGTTACCGACTAGTTACCTAACAAAGTTACCGCACCAGTTACTTAACGAGGTTACCGCACTGGTTAGGTACCTAGTTAACTGGTTAGGTACCTAGGTAACTGGTTAGGTACCTAGGTAACTGGTTAGGTACCTAGGTAACTGGTTAGGTACCTAGGTAACTGGTTAGGTACCAAGGTACACTGGTTAGTGGTTAGGTACCTAGGTACACTGGTTAGTGGTTAGGTACCTAGGTACACTGGGTAGTGGTTAAGTACCTAGATAACTGGTTAGGTACCCAGGTAACTAGTTAGGTACCCAGGTAACTGGTTAGGTATCAAGGTACAGTGGTTAGTGGTTAGGTACCTAGATACACTGGTTAGTGGTTAGGTACACTGGTTACTGGTTAGGAACCTAGGTACACTGATTAATGGTTATGTACCTAGGTACACTGGTTAATGATTAGGTACCAAGGTACACTGGTTAGTGTCTAGGTACCTAGGTACACTGGTTAGTGGTTAGGTACCTAGATACACTGGTTAGTGTCTAGGTACCTAGGTACACTGGTTAGTGTCTAGGTACCTAGGTACACTGGTTAGTGGTTAGGTACCTAGGTACACTGGTTAGTGGTTAGGTACCTAGGTACACTGGTTAGTGGTTAGGTACCTAGGTACACTGGTTAGTGGTTAGGTACCTAGGTACACTGGTTAGAGGTTAGGTACCTAGGTACACTGGTTAGTGGTTAGGTACCTAGGTACACTGGTTAGTGGTTAGGTACCTAGGTACACTGGTTAGTGTCTAGGTACCTAGGTACACTGGATAGTGTCTAGGTACCTAGGTACACTGGTTAATGATTAGGTACCTAGGTACACTAGTTAGTGGTTAGGTACCTAGGTACACTGGTTAAGGATTAGGTACCTAGGTACACTGGTTAGTGTCTAGGTACCTAGGTACACTGGTTAAGGATTAGGTACCTAGGTACACTGGTTAGTGGTTAGGTACCAAGGTACACTGGTTAGTGTCTAGGTACCTAGGTACACTGGTTAGAGGTTAGGTACCTAGGTACACTGGTTAGTGGTTAGGTACCTAGGTACACTGGTTAGAGGTTAGGTACCTAGGTACACTGGTTAGTGGTTAGGTACCAAGGTACACTGGTTAGTGTCTAGGTACCTAGGTACACTGGTTAAGGATTAGGTACCTAGGTACACTGGTTAGTGGTTAGGTACCAAGGTACACTGGTTAGTGTCTAGGTACCTAGGTACACTGGTTAGTGTCTAGGTACCTAGGTACACTGGTTAGTGGTTAGGTACCTAGGTACACTGGTTAGAGGTTAGGTACACTGGTTAGGTATCAAGGTACACTGATTAATGGTTATGTACCTAGGTACACTGGTTAGTGTCTAGGTACCTAGGTACACTGGTTAGTGGTTAGGTACCTAGGTACACTGGTTAGTGGTTAGGTACCTAGGTACACTGGTTAGTGGTTAGGTACCTAGGTACACTGGTTAGTGTCTAGGTACCTAGGTACACTGGTTAGTGTCTAGGTACCTAGGTACACTGGTTAATGATTAGGTCCCAAGGTACACTGGTTAGTGTCTAGGTACCTAGGTACACTGGTTAGTGTCTAGGTACCTAGGTACACTGGTTAAGGATTAGGTACCTAGGTACACTGGTTAGTGGTTAGGTACCAAGGTACACTGGTTAGTGTCTAGGTACCTAGGTACACTGGTTAGTGGTTAGGTACCTAGGTACACTGGTTAGTGTCTAGGTACCTAGGTACACTGGATAGTGTCTAGGTACCTAGGTACACTGGTTAATGATTAGGTACCTAGGTACACTGGTTAGTGGTTAGGTACCTAGGTACACTGGTTAAGGATTAGGTACCTAGGTACACTGGTTAGTGTCTAGGTACCTAGGTACACTGGTTAAGGATTAGGTACCTAGGTACACTGGTTAGTGGTTAGGTACCAAGGTACACTGGTTAGTGTCTAGGTACCTAGGTACACTGGTTAGAGGTTAGGTACCTAGGTACACTGGTTAGTGGTTAGGTACCTAGGTACACTGGTTAGAGGTTAGGTACCTAGGTACACTGGTTAGTGGTTAGGTACCAAGGTACACTGGTTAGTGTCTAGGTACCTAGGTACACTGGTTAAGGATTAGGTACCTAGGTACACTGGTTAGTGGTTAGGTACCAAGGTACACTGGTTAGTGTCTAGGTACCTAGGTAAACTGGTTAGTGTCTAGGTACCTAGGTACACTGGTTAGTGGTTAGGTACCTAGGTACACTGGTTAGAGGTTAGGTACACTGGTTAGGTATCAAGGTACACTGATTAATGGTTATGTACCTAGGTACACTGGTTAGTGTCTAGGTACCTAGGTACACTGGTTAGTGGTTAGGTACCTAGGTACACTGGTTAGTGGTTAGGTACCTAGGTACACTGGTTAGTGGTTAGGTACCTAGGTACACTGGTTAGTGTCTAGGTACCTAGGTACACTGGTTAGTGTCTAGGTACCTAGGTACACTGGTTAATGATTAGGTCCCAAGGTACACTGGTTAGTGTCTAGGTACCTAGGTACACTGGTTAGTGTCTAGGTACCTAGGTACACTGGTTAAGGATTAGGTACCTAGGTACACTGGTTAGTGGTTAGGTACCAAGGTACACTGGTTAGTGTCTGGGTACCTAGGTACACTGGTTAGAGGTTAGGTACCTAGGTACACTGGTTAGTGGTTAGGTACCTAGGTACACTGGTTAGAGGTTAGGTACCTAGGTACACTGGTTAGTGGTTAGGTACCAAGGTACACTGGTTAGTGTTTAGGTACCTAGGTACACTGGTTAAGGATTAGGTACCTAGGTACACTGGTTAGTGGTTAGGTACCAAGGTACACTGGTTAGTGTCTAGGTACCTAGGTACACTGGTTAGTGTCTAGGTACCTAGGTACACTGGTTAGTGGTTAGGTACCTAGGTACACTGGTTAGAGGTTAGGTACACTGGTTAGGTATCAAGGTACACTGATTAATGGTTATGTACCTAGGTACACTGGTTAGTGTCTAGGTACCTAGGTACACTGGTTAGTGGTTAGGTACCTAGGTACACTGGTTAGTGGTTAGGTACCTAGGTACACTGGTTAGTGGTTAGGTACCTAGGTACACTGGTTAGTGTCTAGGTACCTAGGTACACTGGTTAGTGTCTAGGTACCTAGGTACACTGGTTAATGATTAGGTCCCAAGGTACACTGGTTAGTGTCTAGGTACCTAGGTACACTGGTTAGTGTCTAGGTACCTAGGTACACTGGTTAGTGGTTAGGTACCTAGGTACACTGGTAAGTGTCTAGGTACCAAGGTACACTGGTTAGTGGTTAGGTACCTAGGTACACCGTACACTGATTAGTGGTTATGTACCTAGGAACTCTGGTTAGCTAGTTACAAGAGGGAGACTAGTATCCGAGTGACTATATACTAAGGGGTAAAGTCAAGAGCCCCCCCCCCCACGGTCATGAGCCCCCTAGGTCATAAGCCCCCCGGTCACGAGCCCTCCCTTCCTATTTTTTTAATCCTTACTTAGTTAAACAAATGAAGAACTACTTAGATAGAAATAACTGAGAGTTGCTAATGTAGTTTGTTGTATCCGCTAGTTTGTTGTAAACACGCTCTGTACTCCAGTTAATCTTCTGAAAAATAAAAACTAGAAACTAACATGTCCGAAAATAATAAAGAACCTCATCAATGTCTCATATACTGTTTTTATTTGATGAATATAATATTATTATTAAGGAATATAATAAGTCATAATTAGCTCTAAATTCAATTATGAATAGTTTATATATTTGTTACTATAAATAAACAAATAAATAATCTAATCATTTCCCCTTCGGTCTATTGGTGATACCTAAGTAAGTAGTGTCTCAGATGATTGACAGATGATTGACAGTGGTACAACCAGTGACATAAGTCAGGCAGCCAGTGGAAGTGACTGTTCACTTCACTTGAATGACCAATGATTACAACACTAAGTTAAATCATAAGTGAATACAAATCTATTTGTATAATGTTGTAAATAAAATATCAGCTTATAAAAAAATGTTAGCATGTAGTTAACTAGAAGATAATTTCTATCTGTGTAATCACTCCTTCTCTCCTCAACCTCCCCCCTCCCCTGAGTTACTAGTTACACCTCTCCTCACCCTCTACCCCGCCCCGCCCCCAAATCACAAATTACCTTCCTGAATGATTACGTGAAACTGTATAGAAAACCTTCTTATGTGTAAGATAAAAACGTTGCTGAATTATTTATTCCTTTTTTACTTACATACAGTTATTGATCTTACAATGTATCATAAAATGAATTATTTTATTACTAGGTTCTGATTTTAACTCATCATTTCACCATCGCAGATTGCAGGAGGTTATACTTTAGGCGGCATTTATTTATTTGTAATCATGATTGGTACTTGCATAACTCAAAAAGGTTTCAATCAAATTGCCTGTAATTTTTTTGAGCAGTTCCCCCCTTATAATATGTCAGTTAGTAAAATAGCCTGGGCACCAAATATAGTGAGTGAAGTAAAGCACTCATATTTTTTTTCTATTTCATTTACTTAAAAATAAGAGAGAAGAGAGCAAATGGGTTATTATAATTTTTTTAATATCCCATGATATGTACTCGATGACTAGTGTTATTTATTTTAACTTATAAGTTACAAAAAATAATACATTTTGTAACTTATAAATTACAAAGATAATTCTCTATTATTTTATTAATAAGAAATCTTCAACATAATAATTACATTATTTATAGTAAATATAACCGAGAACAGAGAGCATTTCTTAGTATAGTATAAACTACCTAGTTATGTTGTAAAAAAATCACTTTCCAAGTTTCCGAGTACTATGGGCGTTCAAACATTGCAACGTTTCCTATAAATTTTAACTAAAAGACTGTAAGTTACTAGGTACCAAGTTACTAAGGTATAGCCGTATAGGGGAAACAACAAAATAAATCATATCTATCTATAGGGTTAGTTCCGAGTTATCGACTGGTTCCAGATTTACGAAAAAGTAAAAAAGGTTAATATGAGACTTAAATAATAATTAGAATAATTTTTCACGTGCTCGAAAATGTGAAACCGTTCGATAACTTGGAACTTATCCTAATTAATCAGTTACCTAAAGTGTAAATAACTAATCAATATTCTTAATGAATTCAATCAATCATATTATCTAATAAGGTCATCAGCATAAAAAATACTCAATATATATATCACAAATCTTCAGTCAAATATTAGTCACAATAAAAAAAACATAAAAAGTCACAATAACTCATATTATCCATACAATGTGAAAATTCGATTTTAATATTTCAATAATGTGATATTTTACAACGACAAAAAGTGGTCAAAATGCATGAATAAACAAATGATAGTTCAGCATTATAATATAATTTGGTTATAACAATAATTTACAGATCTATCAGTTGTCATGTTTTAGGTTCTCTTTGCAGTTCTAGGCTCATTAATTTGTTAAACATTACGATAGGGAGCGACTGATAGACTGATTGAGGGGGGGGGGGGGGGGTGACAGGGTGTGTGAACGTGATATTGGGGGAAATAATTCTGCAGTAAATTATTACAGAAAGAAAATTAATATATTTAACTGTATAATTCTATTTCTTACTAAACTGATATTTTATTTATCAATAAATACAACTCATTCGTGTTAACATATAATGTAATTTTAGTGTATTAGTTTCTGGTCATTCAAAGCTTGAATGTTTGTATGTAGGTTTGCTCTCGCACTGTCACTTGTGGTGGACTTTCGTGTTAATTAGTAAACCACTGTCTATCATATTCAAGATTTAAAACACTGATTGACTATTGAAGAAAATGTATTTTTTATGACTTAGGTAGTATACTCGTGATAATAATTAAATGAATAATTTGTTTTATTTCAAATAATTTCCATTTATAGCGCTTTAAATAGTGTAAATATATAGAAGTTCAAATTATTTTAGGCAATGGATGTTTATAGAAAAGTACATAGTATGAAATGTAGTTGAGTAGTTAGTTACTAGCTAGGACTGCTAGGTACATAGAAACATTATTTTTGGATAGTATAAATTACTTTGCAACATTAGTTCGTTGATTACTAGACAGGTACATAGATACTATAGTCAGGTACTTAATTATGAGTTATTCGCCTACATACACCAATTGTGTTATTATTAGGTACCTAGAAACACTACTTGGTTAATTATTAATTAGGTACCTAGATACTATAGTTTGGCTATGAGCTGAGTACCTAAGGTTAGGTTGATATCTAGATACACTTGTTGAGTTATTACAAATTGAATTAGATAATTAGATACACAAGATGGTTACTCATGAGTTATTTATTTATTTTTATTTATAAGCTACCAAGATACACTACCTAGTTGGGTAGTTAAAAGTTAGCGCACTAACTAGTTATGAGTGGTGTTGTCTTCACATAAGAAAACAATATGTTATTAAGTACTAGAAATATCACATGATTTGCGAATATCACATGTACTTGATTTATTGTGAACAAATTAGTTATTATTAGGAAAGAAATAAGTTTTCATCAATGAGATTATTGTAAGATAGTAGAGGTGGTAGTGAGTTGTATGGTGAGTAGTGAGTTGTATGGTGAGCTGTATCATGAGTGGTGAGTTGTATGGTGAGCTGTATCATGAGTGGTGAGTTGTATGGTGTGTTGCATATGGTGAGTTGTGAATTGTATGGTGTGTTGCATGGTGAGTGGTGAGTTGCTTGGTGACTGGTAAATTTTATGGTGAGTTGTATGTGACTAGTTTGATACAGTGTGACTAGTTAAATAGACTACAGTGTGACTAGTTAGGTTATCTTCAGGGTGACTTTAGATACAGTGTGTTTAGTGCATGTCACTCCCTATGCGTCTGGGTTAATTCTCCGTTGCGTCAGAAAGACGCTCGTGCACCCTGCTCTGGCCGGGTGTAGGTTATAAGCCCCCCCGGTCATGAGCCCCCCCGGTCATAAGCCCCCCCGGTCAAGAGCCCCCCCGGCCATGAGCCCCCCTAGGTCATAAGCCCCCCCGGTCAAGAGCCCCCCCGGTCATGAGCCCCCCCGGTTACGAGCCCCCCTGTTTTCAAATCCTTATTTACCTATATTATTTAATCCTTATTGACACTTTTGTAGTTCATTACTGATTAGACATAAAATATATGTATATCGGGGGGCGTGCCGCCCCCCGAACCCCCCTGTCAGGTCATTAAACAATCATGAAGTGTGCAGTACAACAACCTAGCGGATACAACAAACTACATTAGCAACTCTCAGTTATTTCTATCTAAGTAGTTCTTCATTTGTTTAACTAGGTAAATAAGGATTAAAAAAACATGGAGGGGGGGGGGCTCGTGACCGGGGGGGCTTATGACCTAGGGGGGCTCATGACCGGGGGGGGGCTCTTGACCGGGGGGGCTCTTGACCGTACCCCGCTCTGGCCATGTGGTCATGCGTCTGCGTCCAACAGACGCTCTTATGCGGGGAGGAGCCTGTGTGCTGGCTATTATTTAATATACCTCCCCTCCCCCCTCACCTTCCCTATCTTACCAAAACTTTAAACTGATTGAACTTTTAGAGCATATGAGTTATGGGGAAACATTATCAAAATTATGAATTGATATCATTCATCAATAATTATTATGAATATTAACCTTAATCCACCTTAATGCTTTTTATAAAATGTCAATATAAACATTGGTTTCTACATTCTTACAAAATAAAACCGCGCAAAGAACACGCGTTATACACTGAATACCGCCAAGATATTTTTATGCCGAAGTAATATGTTATCATGGGGTGTAGGATATAAGAGCCCCTCCCCCCCCCCCTCAACTGGTCATGAGCCCCCCCCCTTGTTTTTGTAATACTTATTTACCTATATTAATCAATCCTTATTGACACTTTTGTAGTTCATTACTGATTAACATAAAATATATGTATATGTAACCCCCCTGCCATGTCATTAAACAATCATAAAGTGTGCAGTACAACAAAATAGCGGTACAACAAGCTACATTAGCTACTTTCAGTTTTTTCTATTTAAGTAGTTCTTCATTTGTTTAACTAGGTAAATAAGAATTAAAAAACAGGGAGGGGGCTCATGACCGGGGGAGGGGGGGGGGGGGCTATTGAACGTACTCTGTTATCTTGAGCTCTAAGGTAAACTATTCTATTATTTCAAAATAACTCACTAAAAATATCAAATATATTGCAATTACTATAGGTGATGTCCTATAGTAACTCAACATTAAATTCAAGTTTTCATTCATATCACAATATTCAAAGAAGGAATACTGAGTATGTATATAAGCATTTTTATTCCAGACAGTTTACTCATCATATGATAGATCGATCGAATTGTAATATACTAATAGGTACTCACCATATATCATCACTGTAGTAAAAAGATTTTGAATGAAAATTGTGATTGATATTCGAATACATAATACGTACATTTTTGTTAAATAAATTCAAAACTATGCATACAAATTAATGCTAACTGTATTTGTTTTAGTGATGCATAATAAATAATTAAATATTAAATTTTAGTAAGGGTTTTAACGTCTACTTTATAATCAAGGGCCATATCGCTGATGATATAAGGAAATTAAATACAAGGGACTGGATGAAGCAGTCAGAAAGGAAAGTGGCTCTGTGAGCAAAATCAACATCCACCGTATGGGATAAAACTCATGGATGCAGAAAATCTACCTGATCGGTGAATGCAAAAAAGAACACAAGTTCAGATTTTAACTGTTCAGAAATTGTAATATTATTGCACCCTTCAATATATGTAGATCAGCGCTGCGATATTTGTGAAGATAAAATATTTAGTATGGCAATTAAAAAAGAGAAACATATTTTTTTAGAATAAAGGGTAAGCTCCGATTTATCGGATAGTTCCACATTTTCGGTCATGTAAGTTAAAATACATAATCTAATATTTTTTCTAGATATTATAATTGGTTTAATGTCCACCAATTAAAATATTAAACAAAATGTAAAACTATATATTTTATTATAAAATGACCCCATTCCTTGTTGAGTGCAACGATGCACTTTAATTCACTAGGACTTTATGGAAAATTTATTATTAAAAAAATATGGTACCTATGCCATCAAGGAAATAAATAAGTTATTAACTGCAACTGTCACTTTATTCGGTGATTCAGAAATTATTATGACTTATTCCAATGAAGAAAATATTGTGCTATTTTGGAGAAAAAATAGAGTAGGTACTACCTGTAATGAGCTATTTATTGAATTAATTAAATTATTGAATTAGAGTTGTCCCATCACGCCACTATTCATACGCCATGATTTTAAGTAAATTATCAACGAAAATCGAATATCTAAATTTTTAACTGGTAGTATTAAATCCATTCATATTAGTATAATAAACAATATGATTATATATTCCATTGACCATTCCTACTATGTAATCATTATTTTAAATAGGAACGTACACAGGCAAGAGTGGGGGAGAGGGTGGGGGGTTTCGCGCCCCTTCTAGAAGTGTACATACACAGTGACATCGTGACTCATGGCATCTCTATTATCTGTTATTTGGATCTTATATCTTAAGGATTCATAGAATTACCATAATGCATTCAATAAACGACTAATATATTAATGCTTATATGAAATAGTTAACCATAATTTCATGAAGATGTTTTCCAGTAGTTTACACGTGTGCGTCAGGTACTTGTGTACACTATTCTACACGTCACAACTTATGTATACAGTTGAACTTCCAATGCAGCGGCTACAGCCATACAGTTGTAGCCGTCGAAATGCTTTCCAATGCTACGATCGACTGTAGCCGCTCTACTACCGTCAGTTTCACTTAATTACTTAAATTATTAATTAATTAATATATTAATATTAATTAATTAATTTATATTGAAAATTAATGCAATACCAAAGATACCTCAATTAACAGCAAACTTTGTCTGTTATTAACGCTTCATTTATTTACCGTCCACAAATAAAAGGGAGCTGTAAAAATTACTATTAGACGCAGCAGCTCTAGCCGATGGCCTTAAAGGTACGTTTTGCATGCAGCGATCTTCAATCAGCGATCGTCGCCCGGAAATTATCAATAATATACTGCTAAGTTATTATGTAAAGCTTTAACTATCGTATTTGATGTTGATATTTGACCAACATCACTGTTGGTCCTGCTTCATACCCTTTACGTGCCTTGCACAATCTCGAGATTGTCGCGCATTTTCAATGAATCTAAAAGCGCATATATTATTGTCGTGACTGTACATATGTATAACGAGTATATGTATGAGAGTCGCAAATGTACGTATACACAAACCCCCCTGTCAGGTTATTGAACAATCATGAAGTGTGCAGTACAACAAACTAGCGGATACAAAAACTACATTAAACAATTTAATCGAATTAGGGATTGCATCATACTAATAACTAGAAGAAATAAAAAAATAAAAAATGAAAGAAAAAAATCAATTTTAAGGCAGAGGTGATGTTGCATATATACACATACTATTTCACAAATAGAAAAGGAGTGGAGTAAATGATTACACTGAGAAAAATGAATTATCCATTTAACTCTGTGCTTATATTTATTTTTAGACTGATATTTATAAACGACTGTGAAAAAAAATATATTGGTGAAAAAAAATACTAATTTTGGTCCTCTAGTTCCTTTGAGTCTGAGGTTGACCAATGAGCATGCTTAAATATGTAGATGTATGTGAGTTTGTACAAACAGTTCATTTGGTTGGCTTGAGTGAATGAAATATCGCCCTTGAAAAATTAACGACACCCCTTTTAACTTTCATCACCAGATTAGGACGTCATTCTTGAAATTAAGAAGACGAATGTATGGTTACATTTTAATTAAAAAATAAAATAGTTAGATTTTATTAACAATGAGATAATGATTGTAAAATTACTATATGAATATGCCTATATAAACATATTGAAATATATAAAATATTTCAGGTAATGGAATTTTAAAGACTACATTATTGATAGTTATATACCTACTCATCCAGCATACAGTAAAACTATTACATGCTTATAATTTATTACATTAATAGATTCGGATGATATATTGCAATGAGCTTCATAGTTAGTTAGGCATGTTGTAATTTGTATTTCTTCCATTTTTTTGATGAAAAAACTATTCGAATTAGTATTACCTAACGAATGATTGTAGGACACACACCCAAGGTACCTAGATACACAAGTTAGGTACCCAGATACATTAGTTAGTCATCTAGATACACTAGTCGGTTACCCCCCTGGGACATAAGTCCTCCCGGTCACCCCTCTCCCCCCTTGTTTTTTAATCCTTATTTACCTAGTTAAAGAAATGAAGAGCTACTTAGATAGAAATAACTGAGAGTAACTACCTAAGCAGGTATAACTGAGAGAAGCTACCTAGATAGAGATAACTGAGAGTAACTACCTAGCTAGAAATAACTGAGAGTAGCTACCAAGATAGAAATAACTGAGAGAAGTTACTTACATAGAGATAACTTAGAGTAGCTACCTAGATAGAAATAACTGAGAGTAACTACCTAAGCAGGTATAACTGAGAGAAGCTACCTAGATAGAAATAACTGAGAGTAACTACCTAAGCAGGTATAACTGAGAGAAGCTACCTAGATAGAAATAACTGAGAGTAACTACCTAAGCAGTTATAACTGAGAGAAGCTACCTAGATAGAGATAACTGAGAGAAGCTACCTAGATAGAGATAACTGAGAGAAGCTACCTAGATAGAGATAACTGAGAGAAGCTACCTAGATAGAGATAACTGAGAGACTATACCCTATGACCTACACCCTTGGTTACTTAGGTACACTATAGTTAGTTGCACGAGTTACTTACCTAGGTACACAATCTGCGGGACTATAGAGGTGTCGTGTCCAGGAAGGTATAACGTGCACACACTAGTTACACTAGTAACAATGCCTTTGAGATCTAAAAAAGGAATTGCATTGCTTGTCAATAGTTGGATAATAAGGTTAGATATCGATATCTAACCTTCCTTAGTACCAACCATGGAACTTATTACTCTGTTGCACTATACGTACTACCTTCATTGTTTACACTAATTCTTGTTCGAAAATAATATAAACTTCATTATATTCTGTTTTTAAAAATTATTTTCACTATAGCGGTAAATAACACAAATTATTATGACTTATAATTTATAAATAGTTTATTTATTTGTTACACTAAATGAACTATAGTTTAATGACCTGGTAGGGGAGTTGGGGGGCGGCACGCCCCCCGATATACATATATTTTATGTTTAATCAGTAATGAACTACAAAAGTGTCGAGAAGGATTAAATAATATAAGTAAATAAGGATTAAAAAACATGGGGTTTCGTGACCACAGACCGGGGGGGGGGGGAGGGGGTTATGACCTACACCCCCTGCCATTAACCATAGTGCTACCCTCCCCAGTCCCCCTTAACCCCTCACTTTCCGAGTACTATGGGTATCCGATCCCATAAGTTTTAACTAAAAGACTGTTGTTACTAGGTACCAAGTTACTAAAGTATAGCCGTATAGGGAAAATAACCAAAAATATTGTACCTATATATAGAGTAAGTACCAAGTTATCGAACGGTTCCAGTTTTACGAACAAGTAAAAAAGGTTATTATGAGTATAAAATAATAATTAAAATACATATTTTACGTGCTCGAAAATGTAACCGTTCGATAACTCGGAACTTACCCTAATTAGTCAGCTATCTAAATTGTACATAACTAATCAATATTCTTATATCAAAATATTTATTTAAATTTAATAACAAATATTTCAATCGAATAATTAAACTAGGTAGTATGAACCATATCATAGGTAAAATGGTCATCACTCATCAGTATAAAATTTACTCAATATATCACAAATCGTCATTCAAATAACAGTCACAATAATACATCTTCTTATCTAGATTTTGATTTTATATATTTCAATAATATTTTTTTACAACGACCATAGTTGTGAAAGTGCATTTTCCCCAAATCTGTATATCCCTATATAGTATTATACGCTCAAACATCATCTCACCCCCTCCCTCCCCCTCTATCAGTAGTTTTTAGGTACCTATCGTAATGTTTAACAAATTAATGAGCCTAGAACTGCAAATAAAAGCTATAGTCTATGACTCTATCCATTGTCAAATGGTCTCTGTATTGCTATAACCAAATTATATTCAAATGTTGAACTAACATTTAATTATTATTGGATATGATTATTCTAGAATCTTAAATAACAAATATTTCAATCGAATAATT